>PVHT021183556.1:8816048-8918599 GCA_004024745.2 Catagonus wagneri
AGAGCTGTTTTAAGCATGTTAATTCATTGCATAGTTTATTTTACTGAACTTTAAGAGGAAAATAGAAACAAGAATAATAACAATAGGTTGGAGTTTCCACTGTGGCACAGCAGATTAAGTATCGGGTGTGGTCATTGCCGTGGCAGGGGGTTTGATCCCTGGTCTGGGAATTTCCACATGTCAAGAACATGGCCAACTGAAAGCAACACAAAGCAAAACAAAAATCTGGATTCTGGAATCTAGTAAATTCAAAAATTCTTTTTGTAGTAATCCATCATTTTCAGGAATTATAACTGGAAATTAAAAAAAAAAACATTTTTTAAATGGGTCCACATGTGGAGTTCCCATCGTGGCTCAGTGGTAATGAACCCAACTAGGATTCATGAGGACTTGGGTTTGATCCCTGACCTCACTCAGTGATTTAAGGATCTGGCCTTGCTGTGAGTAATGGTTGCAGATGCAGCTCGGATCCAGTGTTGCTGTGGCTGTGGCGTAGGCCAGTAGCTGTAGCTCCAATTGGACCCCTAGCCTGGGGACTTCCATATGCTGTGGGTATGGCCCTAAAAAGCAAAAAATAATGGTAATAGCAATAAAGCTGATTTACATAGGATTTTTGCTTTTTATAAAATCAACTTTTTTTTTTTTTTGTCTCTTTGGTCATCTTAGGGCTGCACCTACAGCATGTGGAGGTTCCCAGGCTAGCGATCTAATCATAGCTACAGCTGCTGGCCTATACCACAGCCACAGCAACGCGGGATCCAAGCCGCGTCTGTGACCTACACCACAGCTCACGGCAATGCCGGATCCTTAACCCACTGAGCGAGGCCAGAGATCAAACCCACAATCTCTTGGTTCCTGGTCGGATTCGTTACCGCCGAGCCACAACGGGAACTCCTAAAATCAACTTTTTAAAATTCTTTTTTAATTTTTTTTTTTTTTTGGCTACACTTGTGGCATGTGTAAGTTCCCCACATCATAGCAGCAACCTGAGCCACAGCAGTGACAGTTCTGGATCCTTAACCTCGTGGGCCACAGGGGAACTCCATCACTTCTTTAGATTCCACATGTAAATGATACTGTACGATATTTGCCTTTCTCTGTCTGACTTACTGCACTTAGTATGATAACCCTTAAGTCCATCCATGTTGTACACAGATTTTTTTGAAGCTTATTAGAAAAAGTATCGATTTGACTGTTAGTTATTAACTATAATTCAGTTAACTAGTTGTATGAAGATAATTCAGTCAGTTGAACCTATCTTTCTTGGAGACACTTTGGACCCAGGTTACAGTACATTTTTCATTTCAACATGTTATTTTAACAAAATACAGTTATTTTTGGAGTTTCATTATCTTTAAGCACGTGTGTGTGTGTGTGTGTGTGTGTGTGTGAATTTTTTAAAGTCTTGGTGAATATACACCAGGTAGTTAATAGTAGTCATCTCTAGATGGTAAAAACATAGGCAACTTTCATTTTTTTTCTGCATTCCTTCTTTTATAGTGTGTGTATTTTTCTATTCAGAAAAAAAAATAATAAAACTGCTTTGTGGAGTTATTTTGAGGCACAGAGGGTTAAAGATCCAGTGTTGTCTTAGATGGCTTGGATAGCTGCTGTGGCTCGGGTTTGATCCCTGGCCCAGGAACTTACACATGCTGTGGGCGCAGCAAAAATCAATTAATTAATTTAAAAAAAATAAAAAAACACTGTTTTTAATTCATTTATTGAATGGTCTGAACTTAGGGGATATAAACAAAGTTAACTTTTTTTGCTTCCTGATTTTAAAAGTAATCTAATTCCTTGAAGAAAATTAAAGTGTAAAGGAGAAAACATACACTACCTCATAATGTATTAGCCCAAATCTTCCTTCCAAGACCTGTCTGATGTCTGCAGGGTTCCCTGAGCTTTCTGCTCATTTCCAGTTATTAAAACCTCAGTGCAGCTCGGTCCATACTTGGAGAGCTCACTCATACCTGCTTTAATGTTCACTCCCTTTCCCCTTCTCAGCCTCGAACAAACCCAGCATCCCACCCAAGGGCATGAAGAGGGGGAGAGAACCATTTGTCATTATTCTATATTCTTCTTTTTTCTGGCATCAAGCTCTCTTAGTGTTGGAGTGTGGGGGGAAGGAGGGAGGAAATGGGGCACACTCTGCTCAAGCGGCCCACTGGTGTGTTTATCTGCAGATTTCCCTACTGGCTTCTCAGGTTCACACCAACTTGCATGGAAGCCTCAGGTGGCAATGTCACTGAAAGTGTTCTTCTTCCCGGTGTGGCATTTTGAGTGGGAGCTCCACTGCCAGGAACACTCTCCAGCTCCTGGCCCGGAGGTACAGCCCTTGATGTACGGCTGCTAGGAGTCCCCAGCCCCTAGGAACCCTTCTGGGTGTTGTAAGAACGAGTTGAATCAAGCTAAGCTGGCTAACAAGCTATCTTTTTGTTCCAGAGGAGTTCATCCATTCTCTACTTGCTAAATAGAGGGGCCACTCCTCTCTCGAGCCCACCTTCACTCCATTCTCCTTTTCCCTTCAGGGAAAAGCACAAGGCAGGTCTACAGGGACAGGGCGTTAGCGGCGTTTCCGCAGCGCAAAGTGCTGATAGTCTCTTTAGCTTTGTGGTGAGGGATAGTGCAGTCCTCCCCATGTGGCAGAACATTCCAGACTCTGATGCCCCTCCTCCTCCCCTCATCAGCCTTCTGCTTATCCTCTGGGGAGGTCTGGCCATCCTTAATAAGCTCTGGGTGAGCATTTATACCCCAGCTGTTAGAAGATCTCTTTCAACCACAGGGTCCTGATGGCTCTCGGTCCTAAGCTTTGGGTACTCTTTGCCAGCTCTAGCAAAACCAGTGAGATTTCCTGGACATCCAGTTATATACGTGTCACATTTTGAGTCACAGGAAAAAGAAAAAGAGAAAATACAGACATATTTCAGTTTACCATTCTTCACTTCACAGATATTGCATTTTTTTTTTTACAAATGGAAGGCTTGTGACAATCCTGCATCAAACAACGTTTGCTCCACCTTGTAGATTTTTTTCACCTTTTGGTAATTCTCACAATATTTAAAAATCTTTCATTATTATTATGTTTATTCTGTGATCTGTGATCAGTGATTTCTATGATCGGTGTGTAATTGTTTGGGGGGTGCCACAAACCGTGCCCACATAGGATGGCAGCTTAATCAATTATTGAAATGACCAAAAAGGATTTAGAATATGACATAAACTTAGTTGTTAAAGAGGCAGCTGGGTTTGAGAGGACTGACTCCAATTTTGTAAGAACTTCTACTGTGAGTAAAATGCTGTGGAATAGCATTGAATACTACAGAGAAATCCTTCTGAAAGGAAGAGTCAGTCAATGCAACAAACTTCACTATTGTCTTTTTTTAAAATTATCTTACGGCCACACCTGTGGCATACAGAAGCTCTTGGACTAGGGGGTCAAATCAGAACTGCAGGTGAAGTCTACACCACAGCCACAGCAATGCCAGAACAGAGCCACATCTCTGACCTACGCTGCAGCGTGAGGCAACTCCAGATCCTTAACCCACAGAGCAAACCCACATCTTCACAGAGACTACCTTGGGTTCTTAACCAGAAGGGTCCTTGAGCTGCAACAGGAACTCTTCCAATGTTGTCTTATTTTGAGAAATTGCCACAGCCACCCCAACTTTCAACAACCACTACTCTGATCAGTCAGCAGCCTTTAATATCAAGGCAAGCCCCTCCACCAGCAAAAAGGTTATGACTCACTGAAGACTCAGGTGATGGATAGCATTTTTCAACAATAAAGTATTTTGTGTGTGTGTGACATGCAGAATTTGCCAGGCTAGGGATTGAACCTCAGCCATAATGAAAGCCATAACAATGGCAATGCCAGGTTAACTGCTGAACCACCAGGGAACTCCTAAAGTATTTTTTAAATTAAAGTATGTACATTGTTCTTTAGACATAATGTTATTGCACACTTAATAGACTACAGTAGAGTGTAAACATAACTTTTAAATGCACTGGTAAACCAAAAAAAAAACTCGGTGTGGCTCATTTTATTACGGCATCTGCTTTATTGCAATGGTTTGGAACAAACCTGAAATATCCCTGATGTATACCTGTAACCCAAATGCCAACAGTGTTTTTTTCTCTGTGATGGGACTGTGGGTTATTTTTATTTTTTCCTTTACATTTTTCTATTTTTAAAATTTACCAGCATGTATATGTATCACTTTTGTAATCAAAAAGGAAAGAGTTTTTAACAAAAAATGATTAGTTCAAAGATGAATTATAGATTGGTAAAAAGAAAGAGCAAATAAACTGTCTTAACCCGTTCAAATTTTTGTTTTAATATCAAATGCTGGATTACCTTGTTAAATTAGATTGTTATCTCCTTTGATTTATTCATAACCTGAATAGGAAAATAAAATTGCTTTACTGAAGAAAGAAAATGTTCTTTCTGCACCTTCAGAAGAAATCGGTGTTTTGAACAGTTAATTGTCCAATTTTAGGTTATGTCTGAAAAGGGAATGGTTCCCTATTTATTGGGTTTCTTTTATTCAGTTTTCACTAACAAATAAATATTTTATTTTATTTTTAATTTTTTTGCAAATAAATATTTTAAAATTGCTAACCAATCATTTTAAGATGTGCCCTCGAAAATCTCTCCTGAATACCTTTATACCTACTTCAACTTTTGTTCAGAAGTTTGAAAGTGTTCTGATATGAAATATTTCTGAAAAGCCTTTTTAACACATATTTTTAAAAGCAAGCATTTAGATATTTTAATATATTAGAAAGCAGGCATTGTAGATTGACATAATTTTTAAGAAGTCTCAAAAGGTTAACTATGTCAATGCTAGTATAAATAGAAACCAGGATCTCTAATTCATGACTCCATCTTTGAGCTATGCTCCCTTCAAAGTGCCTACCTAGTAGTATATTTTTGTCTAATAAATAAATAGAATTATCTTTCATTGGGTTTATATTTTCATTCCTTACATTCTGCAATTATAAACAAACATGTGCTTGTTCCAAAAACTTTATACAATGTGGAGTATCTAGACTATAAAATAAAAGAGCAACTTGAACTATTCTACCATTGGTACACCTCCTCTCAGATCTTTTTATATGTAGGTTTATTTTTAAATTACTGCATTAAAATGTTTTAATCTACTTTAAAATTTTCAACTCTGTTTTTTCACATACCATATGGAATATATTTTGATTTAGAAATACCATGGTCATCTAAATTTTGGCTTTGCTTTGTTTTGTTTTGTCTTTTGCCTATTCTGCTTACAGACAATATGCAAAAATTTTCTAGGTCACAGTTATTTTCTGCCAGCGTTTCCCCTTGAAAGCATGACCAGCACCAGCACACACAAAGAGAAAAAAAAATCCGTTTTTACCTCTGGTCTCCTGGACATTTTCCATGTTGAGTAAGCAAAGTTTCATGTAGCATATGCTTCAATAAGCCTCTCAGATTCAACTGGGGCTTAGGCACTCAATAAATATTTGTGGAATTGAACTAAATTTCAGTAATTATTCTGTAATACTTAAGCACGTAGACACTGGCAGGATGACACAGAGTTTAGTGTTTTTCGCGCTCAAGTTTGCAAAACCTCTACAAACCCACTACTGAAATCACGTGGCACTGGTAAGTGGGGGTTTGTTGATTATTTGGGGTTCACTATGGAGAGTCTTTTAAGCTCCCTCTAATCATGCTTTGCTTGGTCCCAGATTTCTCAGCAAAAATCTTGATTGGAAATAAACTCATTTCCTTAAGCCATCTGGTGGCTTTCACTTGTAACTACAACATCAACTAATGGCCAAAGGGAACTCTCCTGCATACCTCGACACCTGCAAACACTGTAATTTTCTTCCTGTCTCCTGTGAGGTGTGTCATGATGATGTGATATTTAAGTAACGTATAGGTATTAAAAATACAAGAGAAAGCATTATGATTTTCACCTCAGGGCTACCTTAATATCAAGAGCAACATAATGAAGACTATGGGTGATGGAGGAAGAGAAACTATAATATTTTACTAAAATTATATCATAAGACTGCTTTATTAAGCACCTACTATGTACTAGGCATTGTGCCTAGGCTAAAACAACTGATGCAATTCCTTTTTTCTCAGGGAAAACTGGCAAAGGGACGTGTGATCAAACACAGAGTGCAAGTGTTAAAATCGACGTGCTGAAGTGGAGACAGGGACAACAGTCCCTGAGTTTCTTTACCCCACATCGGACACCAGGAAATGGGCCTATTCCTTCCTGGAATAGAGAAGAAACCAGAAAATAAAATCCAAATCTTTTTGGAATCAGCTCAAAATAATGATCAACCAAATGATGGAGCCGTTGAGTGTCTTATGTAGCTTCGTCTCTTACCTTTGGCAAAAGCCAAAAATATTCATATCTTTGTGTCATGACTGACCCTTAAGGCCATGTTGCCCTTAGCTGGATCACAACAGGGACCCAGGGACCTCAACAGCGGTAGATAAGCTCCCAGATGCTCATTTAACTACTCCCCAAAGACCACCTCCACACCCGGCCTTCCGACATCAAGGAGGAGAGAGAGCCTGCTTTCCAGGGCACGGGTGTGCCCCCTCCAGCTCTGTCTCTTTATCCTCGAACAGCAAATTGTTAATGGAGCACTTTCTGCCTTGAAAGATCAGAGGTTCCTGTGAGGTTATTAAGTTTGGGCAGAATGTGGAAGAGTGGAAGGGAATTGACAGACAAAGACAAGGCCAAGACCGTTCCATTTAACGGGTACCTGTGCAAAGATGCACAGTATTAAAAAAAAAAAGGCATATAAGGGACCTGCAAGTAATTCGGGGCAGCCCGAAGGGACGCTGTGAGCTGGGAGTGGTGATAGCTGCAGCTGGACGGGAAGAAAGTGCCGGCTCCCAGGTAGTAGAGTGTATGCTCAAGAGATGGGCCTTTTGCCTCACTCATCATGGGGCCACTGAAGGGTTTTATTACGATTATTTCTCTGGGCCCATCTGGAGCACATGGAAGTTCCTGGGCCAGGGATCAAACTCCTGCCACACTTGTGACCTGAGCCACAGCTATGCAATGCTGGAGCCGTAACCCACTGCTGTTAAGGCTGCTCCACAAGGGAACTGAAGGGTTGTAGCAGGGCAATGATGTAATCATTTGCATTTTAAGGACAGCATCCCGGAAACGAGATTGAAATGAGGTTGAAAGGACTCACAATAAGAACTAAGTGGCCTGATGGGTGGCTGTTAATCTATTCCGGGCAAAACATTATGAGGGTTTCCAGATGAAGTTCAGTGGCAATAAAGGTGGAAAATTAAAGACGGATTTGAGAAATATTTAGAGTTGGAATAAATAGGTCTTGTGACTTGAATAAAAGAGATTAGATAGTTGAAGGAGTTTAGGAGGATTCCCAGATTTCTGGTTTATGAACTGATGTTCCAAAGGCAGCAGGATGTACAGATCTGAAATACTATGAGAAGTCAGGGCTGGAGATAAATATTTGGAACTGATCAGCATCAACGCTATGGAAAAGGGAGAGATTATCCTTGACCACAGATAATCTTGCCTTTGTATCTCTCTGTAAATTCCACCTTCTGCCTAAACTTCACAGCTTCTCAGTTAGCCTCCTCTGACTTTCCAAGGCAGAAAGAAAGTGTTCCAATAACACTTTGTTATTGGGAGATGGAGGGGGGGTGGGAAATTAGATAGAGCCTGACCAAGATATTATGATACCCACCCTCAGAAGAGATGTGTTAATAATTGTCAAATGATGTGTGCATTCTTTTTTTTTTTGTCTTTTTGCCTTATCTAGGGCCGCAGCCGTGGCATATAGGCTAGGAGTCTAACAGGAGCTGTAGCCGCTGGCCTTCGCCACAGCCACAGCAACGCAGGATCCGAGCGTGTCTGCGACCTACACCACAGCTCACGGCAACGCCGGATCCTTAACCCACTGAGCAAGGCCAGGGATCGAACCTGCAACTACTGAGCCACGACGGGAACGCCAAGTGTTCATTCTTGTATACACCTGAGTAGACACAGAAAACCTGGCAGGCTGATTAGGAGGAAGCCAACCTAGTGTTTTCTGCAGACCAATGCCTAGAAATGAGGTTGGGGTCGAGTGGGTGGGAGACCCAGAGCAAGGCGAAGATCTGGTTTCACAAAGATGTTGTGGAAAACTCTAAAAATAAGTGTTCCCACCAAGTGTGTGTCTAGCTCCATTAATATCCTATACCAGAAGTCACAGGGCTGAGTCACCCTCGTTGAGAGCGAGCTGTCACTCCTTATCTTCAGCCTTGATTGGAGCATTGAACCCTGAACCCGACCAGCACAAGAGATGGAAAGTGAGGCGGGATGAAGCGGCCAGTATGGAGCTATGAAAAAGTCACTACTGTCATTTCCCAGCTATCTCATTCTGAGGGGAAATTACAGTCAAGGTCACTCTGGGGAAATATCAACATTATGCCTCTACTGGAACTTTAAATTTAAAAGCTACCTACTTCTTTAGAGGGGGGAATTGTTTCCCTTCTATCAATAAGGCAATTTCCCCCTCTCATCGTCCATCCTGCTATATTTTTAAAAAATTCATTCTAGTTAATATGAAAATGAGTAGCCAGCGTTTATGAAGGGTGTTTATGGACTCAGCTCTAGTGATTCACTAAGTCTGTCTGTTAGTCTAAGTATCAATAATACACTTATTTTTTCAATCATTTAAATGCTCTCAGTATCCATCTGCTCTTGGAACCAATCAGAACATCTTAGCATTATAAGGGACGCACTAATGGAAAGATATGAAGCCCCTTTATTAATATTAAAAACTCCGTGTCACTTTCAGGCAATCAGTAGGGACCATCCTAAAGAAAGGGATGATGCCCACACAAGTATAGGATTGGAATGAATTTGACCCTTGTGGGAGAAAAAAAACACTCAGTCCAACCAGAACAGGCTATGGTTCAGTTTTCTCTTATTGAAATGTTCAAAAGTAAAACATGTATACCTGTTTCACCACATTTCTGCTCAAATATTTATTATTGTCTTTATTAAACCTTGCATGGTCAGAAAAAACGAAAAGTAGAGATTCCTCAATGAAACCAAGCACTTTCAATAAAATATTCTGACATTGAAAGAGGTAAGTATTCCTTCGTTGGTACTCTTTTTCAAAATTATTTTGGTTTTTTCCTATTCATTCTTGTTGATAGAATTTAAATGAGTTTGTCAATTGCTCCCCCAAATCCTTTGGGGTTTTGATAGGAATCTTTGGATTTCTTTGTCATAAGCTGGAGGAAACAGACGTCTTCGGTCTTTCTATCCATGAAAATGATAAATTTCTCCATTTATTCTTCTTTTTTGGGGGGTGGGAATGGGCAGGCCTATGGCACATGGAAGTTCTGGGGCCAGGGATTGAACCCATGCCACAGCAATGACCCAAGCTCCTGCAGTGAAAATGCCAGATACTTAACCCACTGTGCCACGTAAGAACTATCCTATTACAGGATTTTTTTTTTTTAGGGCTGCACTGGAGGCATAAGTAGGTTCCTAGGCTAAGGGTGGAACAAGAGCTGTAGCAGCTGGCCTACACCACAGCCACAGCAACGCAAGATCTGAACTGCGTCTGCAACCTACACCACAGCTCACGGCAATGCCAGATTCTTAACCCACTGAGAGAGGCCGGGGATTGAACATAATGTCCTCATGGATGCTAGTCAGATTTGTTTCCTCTGAGCCATGAAGGGAACTCCTAGCTTTTTCTTCATGTGGGTCTACCAATTAATTTCATTCATTATTATTTTACAACAGCTTTGCTCTACTTAAAATCTGTCCAGAAGTACAAGCCAGAGTGTCTATCATATTTACCAGGACACTTTAAGAACTGAAGTATTTCTTTTATAGTACTTTAAGAAATCACATTAAATAGAAAAAATATGGGAGTCATCTTTCATTATGAAGAAATGGCTTGGTTTATAAATTATATTTTAATCACAGGGTGACCATGGCGAACAAGGTTTTTGAAGAGCACAGGATGTCAGATCAATCTCTTTTCTTCTAGGGCAAGAGACCCGGCTTTTAGATAAGAGTAAGAATTATATATGAAGTATCTGGATTTGGGGAAGTCTTTATTCCTTTTTTTGTTTTGTTTTGCTTTTTTAGGGCTAGCACCAGTGGCATACAGAAGTTCCCAGGCTAGGGGTCGATTTAGAGCTACAGCTGCCCGCCTACACCACAGCTCACGGCAACGCCAGATCCTCAACCCACTGAACAAGGCCAGGGATCGAACCTGCATCTTCATGGATACTAGTCGGATTCATTTCCTCTGCACCACAACGGAAACACCAGGAAGTCTTTATTCTTAATGAATATGATTCTGTCACAACGAATGTAGTAAACTTAGTCTGCAATAAACCAGCACTAGTCTGGTGCTGACCCTGTTGTTGAAGTTGCACTTGAAAAGGAGCTATACGTTTAACTCTTTGTTTATTTATTAAATTAAAAGGCAATAGCCTATGGCAAATATCATTATTCTTATAGAACAATTCAAATAACTTCTTGCAAAGTTGCTGTTGATCACAAAGAAAAAACAAAGTAATTATTTCAGTCTAGCTGTTTAAGACAGCATTCTTATGCCTAAATTCCCAATGTACACTGATGATATTAGGCAACAGGATAATGTCAGCTTGAGAACAAAGGGAGGACACTGATTGTATAACTTCGTGATTCTGTAAATCCTACATTCCTATTCCCAACAGTTTATTTAGTGTCTTATTAACTCATGGAAGCTCAAGTTCAAAGAGAGATAGAAGGCAGGATTGTTCCTTGGTATTTCTGGCAATATACTAATCACTCCTCTAGTTTTAACGTTTTGAAGAGATGACTACAGTAGAAAGCAACAGAAACTTATGAAGATGCAGAGCCACTGGAACACTTGGACACTGCTGGCAGGGATGCAAAATGGTACAACTGCTCCAGACAGCAAAGCGGGGGAGTTCCTGTCATAGTGCAGTGGCTTAAGAGTCCAACTGCAGCAGCTTAGGTTGCTACAGATGTGTGGGTTTGATCCCTGGGTTGTTGCTGTGGGTTAAGGAGCAGTGGCACGGGTTCAACTCCGGGCCAGGGAACATCCATATGCCATGGGTGTGGCCATAAAATTAAAAAAAAAAAAAGACAGCAAAGCAGAACATTAAGCCAAGAATAGGGTTTTTCTGAGGGCCAGTGCTCATGGTGCACACCCATGAAGTTTCCTGGCATTTGCCCAAGAGAAATGAAAACATACCCACAAAAAGGACATGTACATGAATATATGTGCCTGCATTGTCCATAACAGCCCCCAGAGTGTAAGCAACCCAAATATCCACCAACTGATACATGGATTAAATACACCATGATACATCCATAAAATGGACTAATACTTAGAAATAAAAAAGGAAATATTATTAAATCGTACAGCATGGATGAATCTCAAAAAGTTTCTACTAAATAGTTCCTGTCGTGATGCAGCAGAAATGAATCTAGCTAGATCCATGAAGACGCAGGTTCAATCCCTGGCCTCACTGAGTGGGTTGGGGATCTGTCCTTGCTGTACACTGTGGTGTAGGTCACAGACACAGCTCAGATCCCTCACTGCTGTGGCTGTGGTGTAGGCTGGTAGCAGTAACTCCAATTTGACCCCTAGCCGGGAAACTACCATTTGCCATGGGTGTGGCCCTAAAAAGCCAAAAAAAAAAAAAAGGTTTCAACTAAATGAAATAAATGAGACACAAAACTAAATACTGTGTGATTTTAACTCTACAAAATTCTGAAAAGGTAAATTATTGTGATGGAAAGCATGGTTGCCTTTGGCCAGGGATTGGGGAAGGGGCTTGATCACAAAGCAGCAGGAAGAATGACTTTTGGATGATGAAAATGCTCTATATCTTGGGGGACTGTTATTACATGTAAATTATACTTTAATGAACCTAGGAGAAAAATTGAATAGCAAGAAAAAGCTGAGTATATATACAGAGTTAAGTGTAAATCACATTAATCTAAAACATTAAAATATACATAAATAGGAATAAATCTACCTAAGGAGGTAAGATACCTCTACTCAGACAACTACAAGTCACTGATGAAAGAAACAAAAAAGATGGAAAGATATACTGTGTTCATGGATTAGAAGAATTAATAGTATTAAAATGACCATACTACCCAAGACAATCTACAGAGTCAATGAAATCCCTATCAAAATACTGAGGGCATTTTTTCACAGAACTGGAACAAAAAATTTTTAAATTTGTATGGAAACACAAAAGACCCCAAATAGCCAAAGCAATCTTAAGGGAAAAGAATGGAACTGAAAGAATCAGGCTCCCAGATGTCAGACTATACTGCAAAGCCACAGTAATCAAAACACTATGGTACTGGCACAAAAACAGACACACAGACCAATGGAACAGAATAGAAAGTCCAGAAATAAACCCACATACCTATGGTTAATTTATCTGTGACAAAGGAGGCAAGAATATACAATGGAGGAATGACACTCTCTTCAGTAAGTGGTGCTGGGAAAACTGGACAGCTACATGTAAAAAATTAAATTAGAACATTCTCTAACACCATGCATAAAAATAAACCCCAAATGGATTAAAGATCTAAATGTAAGACCAGAAATAGTGACAATATTTTTTTGGCTCTGTCTCCTAAAGCAAAGTAAATAAAAGCAAAAATAAGCAAATGGGACCTAATTAAACTTAAAAGCTTTTGCAAAGGAAATCAACAAAACAAAACACAATCTACTAAAAGAGAGAAAATATTTGCAAATCACATGACAAATAAAGGGTTAATATCCAACATATATACATAGATCTCATATAACTCAACAACAAGAAAACAAAGTTCTGTGGTGTTCCAGTTGTAGCTCAGCAGGTTAAGAACATGGCGTAGTGTCCATGAGGGTGCAGGTTCAATCCCCGGCCTCTCTTGGCCGGTTAAGGATCTGGCATTGCCACAAGCTGTGATGTAGGTTGCATATGTGGCTCGGATCCAGTGTTGCTGTGGCTGTGGCATAAGCCAGTGGCCTCGGCTCTGATTCCACCCCTAACTCAGGAAGTTCCATATGCCACGGGTGCAGCCATGAAAAGAAAAAAAAAAAAATTCTAGCCTCTGGAACTGTGTGTGGAGGAATAAATATCCGTACTTTGAAGCCATCCAGCTTGTAATTTGTCACAGCAGCATTAGGGAACTAATCCAGCCCACTAGACTGTAAGCTTCTGGAAGACAGGCCAGGCCTTTTTCACTTTTCCTCTCAGTGTCTGTCTCCTAGCAGGTGCTGTAGAGGAAGTGAACACTCCTCCTCTTTGAATGCCCAGAGCTGTGCCCTTGCCCCTTGCTAGCAGCTCTTTTGACACCCTTGCTGGCGGGGGGCGGTGAGGGAGGGGCGCTTGGTGCCAACTCTCTGGAGAAATTAAAGGTCTTTGATTCCCTGTCCTATGTCTGTGTTATATTCCCTTTTTTTTCCCCCTTTTTGGCTACACCTGTGGCATCTTAAAGTTCCTGGGCCAGGGATAGAACCCACACCGCAGCAGTGACCTTTGCTACAGGAGTGACAAAGCTGGATCCTTAACCTGCTGCATCATCAGGGGAATCCTGTGTTATATTCTCTTTTTTTTATACATGTAATTTTTACAGCCACATCTGCGGCATATGGAAGCTCCCAGGCTAGGGGCTGAATGGGAGCTGCAGCTGAGGCATACACCACAGCCACGCCCACACCAGGTCCTTAACGCACTGAGCAAGGCTAGGGATTGAACCTGCATCCTCAGGGAGACAATGTTAGGTTCTTAACCTGCTGAGCCACAGTGGGAACTTCTTGTGTTATATTCTTGAAGCCTATGTGGGAGCTTCATTGGGGTTTGTATTGCTGTTGAGAACATCGATTTTTGTCAATCCCATTCCATAGGCGAATCAGTCCAACATCTTTCTGGGCTCCCGGCATATGTGGGCAATCTTCTGTCCTGGCTCTGCTACGGGCAATTAAAGGGATCAGCTTGTGCCTCTGTCATCCCTCAAGACTGAGGACTTTAGTGGGGGGGGGGGGTGGTCTTAATTATTTCTGAACTTTCAATACTAGTGTCTGAAAAAAAAAATACTAGTGTCTAGCACATAATGGGATTCCTGTGCAAGAGCTAAACTGAACAGACCTGGCTCTTTTAGAGTTTAACTGCAGGTTCAAGAAAATTTCTGAATGATCCGTAGCATTCCATTCCTCAGTCAGAGCAACACTGTGTCTTAAAGAAGATTCTGCGGGTCCATGCTATTTTACAGATACACCATGCTCATGGAGGGGCTGGAAAGCTGGCCTGACTCATTTCTTCACAGTTTATTATGCAGAAAAACATAAGCCTTCTGTTTTCCTGGGCTGTTAACTTGGCACCTCATTTCATATATAAAACTTGTGTTAAGAGATACTACCCCTGTGATTTAATCAGCAGCCATAAACGATCAAGACTACTTCACAGGAGAAGGAATTCTCAAGCGCTCATGCTCCATTGAAGAATGACCTCATAGGCCAGGTGACAGACCAGATGTCCCATCATTAATTCTCAAAACAATGCAATGAAGCTTGTGTAAGACCCACTTCAAAGGTGGTGAAATTGAGACTCCAAAAGAGCAAGTGACGAGCCAGAGAGCAAAGAGCTGATGAGGGACAGAGTTCAATGTCTCTGACCTAAAGCCATGGGTTTTTTAAAAAACATCATTCGTACTCTCCAATGAGAGAATTGGGGGCAAAGATTTAAAAATCTTTTTTTCTTTTTACAGCTGCACCCATAGCATATGGAAGTTCCCAGGCTAAGGTTTGATTGGAGCTATAGCTGCCAGCCACAGCCACAGCCACAGCAACGCCAGATCCAAGCTGTCTATGACCTATACCGCAGCTTGCTGCAACACCGGATCCTTTAACCCAGTGAACGAGGCCAGGGATCGAATCTACAGACTCATAGATACTAGTCAGATCCTTTTTTTGGGGTATCCTTTTAGGGCAGCACCCACGACATATGGAGGTTCCCAGGCCAGGGTTGAATCGGAGCTGCAGCTGCCCGCCTACATCACAGCTCATGGCAACGCCCGATCCTTAACCTACTGAATGAGGCCAGGGATCGAACATGCATCCTCATGGATACTAGTCAGATTCCCTTCTGCTGAGCCACAACAGGAACTCCCACTAGTTGGATCTTAACCACTGAGACACATGGAAATTATGGCAAAGATTCTTTAACTGAAGTTTAGTTAATTTAAAATATCGTGTTAGTTTCAAAAGTGATAGAATTTTTAAGAGAACAATGAATTGTCTTTTGGAAGAAGACTCGGAATCACTTGTTCAAATAGGTGATGCTCTTCCCAGCCATCCCTTAGTGGTTCTGATGATCTGCTGGTCTTCGTTTCATTTCTTAGCAGATTCAAGTCTTCAGAATCTGATGTACATTCTTTTAACTATGATTCTAGGTGGCAGATCTTCAACTCTGCAAGTCTGTCTGAGCAGAACATGAAGAATAAGGCAGGTGATTAAACTGGGCACTAATGTTTTAGGTCAGAATATGGTTGACCATAAAGGTACAGTATAGATTTTTGTGTGGATCTGGACACAGTATTGACAAGTTTCCACAATTTCAAGCCAGATGGAAATGGTCTGAGATATGTTTCACCCCTTACTAGTCGATCTTGAGCAAGTGGCTTGACCTCACTGAGCCTGTCTCCTTTTCAGTAAAACCGGGTCATAGCCAATCTCACATCATGGCTAAAATGAGAAAACATATGTAGAGCAGTCATACAGACGCAGTGCTTACCGAATAACCATCATTACTACTGATCAGAAAAGACTTCTCTAAAAAGGCTTTGAATAATAACAGCGTCATTTATTATTATAATAACATCATATCTTATTATACTAATAATAAAGGCTACATGTAGCTGTGAGAACTTTCATCTAAGTGTTTAAGGGCTGTTACATATGTCCAGGGGCAGGACAAGCAGTTCAAAGTGAGTGCTTTGGTGTCTTGTGCCTTCCTGTGGGTTGAATGCATCCCACACTCTGCATGAGGTTGGATCTTACAATAATTGCAACAATAAAATAATGCCATATTCAAGGTCTGATCATTCCTTACCTGTTTATCACTGTTCTGTAGTACAAGTTTCCAGGAAAAAAAGGGTGGGGGCGGGAGAGAGAAGTGGGCTTCTATTAGAATTTTAAAAATCTGTGTTTAAAGACTGGTAGGTAACAGAGCATGGCCTTCTTTCCCTGAGTGGAGCTGAATCTGCACCTCAGATGATTGGTTAAATATTTATTGCAGAGTTTTATGCAGTCAACTGGCTGCCCGGGATTCATATCCTAAGAGAATTTTTTTCAAGCAGCATATATTTCTTTTTCATTTCACTAGAAATAGATGTTCCTTGTAGAAAAACTAGAAATTGTTGACAAGCAGAAATAATGCTTAAATCACATAATTCTGCCACCCAGGGATAAAAACTGTTAATGTTTGGTGAACATTCATTCAAGTGTCGCTGTCTATTTATCTGTTTTTTATGCAAATGAGACCACATTACACATGCAATAGTATAAGATGGTTTAATTAACCAAGCAATACCATGAATATCTCTCTAGGTCAATAAATGCACGTGTAGAGTGCAGTTTTCACCAAACAGTGCACAGTATTCCACCTAAGGAACAACTATACTTATCCAATCCTGGCCTGCTGAACCTTGAGTTGTTTCAAAATCACATTTTCGCTCTAAGAAATGATGCTGTGATGACATCACGCTGGGAGCAGTGTGTTTAGTGAGAGGAGGACAAGCAAGGACAGAGTGGCCTTGAGGACAAGGATGAAATGGAGCCCAAAGGATAAGAAAGAGCAGCCAGAAAACAGAAGGGAGAATCGTGGTGGCTAGGGGCTGGGAGGAGAGGGAAGAAAGGGCAACCAGAAAAGCAGAGCTAATGGAGAAGGAGGGGTATAAACAGAGTCAGTGGAGGAAAGAATTTCACAAAGATAGAGGCTTCTCAATACTTCACTATTTGCCACGACACCAGTTAAAGGGCATCCATGGATTCAATTGGATGTTCCACAAAATTCATAAACGCAACTTCAAAAAATTTTTGCACGAAGCCCCACAGAATACAGCCAAGACTGAGCCACTTCACCCTTCAGTGGAGTTGGCATTCATGAAGTTGACTCTACAGCCTGAAGATGCTTTCTGGAAACTCAAACATTTCCTGACTTCTTGGTCCATGTCAGCAAGTGCTATGCTGTCCATGTAACCAAGGGCTGTGTCTCAAGCAATAGCTCCCTTTTCTGGTGTTAGAGATGGGCATGGTGCCCAAGTGACAGCCCTGTGTGATGCCAGTAGCATCTACACAACTGTGGGGTCACCCAGCACAATTGACCACAATCTCCACTGCCCCTAGGGCTGCACTTTTACTGTTGGCCTCCTGTCTTTCTTTAGGGGAAAGAATGTATGCTATGGGCCTGCACTACCACGGTTGTGTAGGCCCGTAGCATGTGGAAGTTCCCAGGCTAGCGGTCGAATGGGAGCTGCAGCTGAAGCATACACCACAGCTCACGACAACGCCAGATCTTTAACCCGCTGAGCAAGGCCAGGGTTTGAACCTGTGTACTCATGGATACTAGTCGGGTTCATTAACCACTAAGCCATGACGGACACTCCTAACCTATATCTTCAACAGTTTTCAACCTGATGGAAGAGTTAATGCATTCAAATCAGGTTAGATTCCTCCTTATAAAGGCTGATGCTTTATGGCTTCCCAGTTGGGGCCCAGGATGGTGACTTCAAATGGTATTTGGCTAAGGTGACCAACCTATCCCTGGGTTTTCCTAGGAGCTTAATGGTTTTGGTTTCCTGAGAAAGTCCAGTGCCAGGCAAAACAGAACAGCCAGTCACCATTGCTGAGGTTCCAGTTAATTCAGTTATCTCCCTCTACAAAACTCTATCTGCAGGCTTTTTCATTCTAGATTTTATAATTCATTGATTGTGAGTGACCTTCTACCTCAGAAGAAATTATATACAATTTGTTAACAGTTAATATTTGCAATAAATTATTAAAAAATATATAGAACAAATTATAAAGAATGGCACAGGAGTTCCCATCTTGGAGCAGTGGAAAAGAATCCGACTAGGAACTGTGAGGTTGAGGGCTTGATCCCTGGCCTCGCGCAGTGGGTTAAGAATTTGGCGTTGCTGTGAGCTGTGGTGTTAGGTGGCAGACATGGCGCGGATCCTGTGTTGCTGTGACTGTGGTGAAGGCCAGCATGTACCTCTGATTTAACCCCTAGCCTGGGAACCTCCATAAGCCTCAGGTGCAGCCCCCCCCCCCAAAAAAAGGATGGCACAGCTCCTTGGGGTTCTTGTATTAATCATACCCTACTCAGTGATTGATATAGCTTATAACCAGAAGTGACTGGGGAATGTCCCTCTTCTCAGTCTAGTCTAGGTCCTCTTTCTCTCTCATTTTTTTTTTTTTTTTTGCCATGCCTTTTTGCAGAAGGTCTCAGGCCAGGGATCCAACCCATGCCACAGCAGGCACCCGAGTCACAGTAGTGACAACGTCAGGTCCTTAACACACTGAGCCACCAGGGAACTCCTAGGTCCTCTTCTCATATCACATAGTGTTGGTGGCATATCTGATCCCTCTTCATCCATCCATCCAACATGTAAATCAAGTACTTACTATGTGCCTGGCAATGTGATGAGCTCTAGGAACACAGCAGAAAACAAAAGACACATGCTGCCCTGGTAGAATTTACTCAATGGTGAAGCAGACCAATGTTAATCAAATCATTTCACGAACAAATACATCCTTATTAATTGTGATGAGTGCAATGCAGAAATCCAGAGTACAGTGGCAGAGTGGGGCAGGAGAAGCTGCTTAGAGTCAGAATTAGCTTCTCCTAGGAAGAAACATGTAAACCAGCCATGAAGAATGAGATACAAATTAAAACCCCCACCATACCAAAAAAATTACAAGTCAGATGATACCAAAGGCTTGCAAAGATGTGATGCAGAGGGAACTCTTGTTTACTGCTGGTGGGGGTGTGTATCCATTGCTGCCAAATCCTCTGAGAACCACATCCTCTTTCCCTACTCTGCTCTGTCGGCTAGGGTGTGGAGTCTGCAAAATGCATTTCCCAGGATCCTTTGCCTGCCGGCTTCCCCTGAGGCTTCCCCAGTGCAAGTCGCTGGTGGAGAAGAGAGGCTGGAGGGAGAGGCGAGCTTTCTGCCTCTGGCGCTGGTCCTTGGTGGCAGTTATTGATGAAGCGGTCATGGCGGTGATGGGGAGGTGATCTGGACGGCAGCAGCCTGGGCGAGGCAGCGCCGCTTTCAGCAGTCCCAGCTCTGCTCCGGATGTTGCCTCTTCTTTGCTGGGTCCAGAACCAAGTGCAATACTGTCTCGCCGCCCAGCGCCAACTTGTGGGCGCACCTTCAGATCTCTGGGCAGCACAGATTCTTCCCTTTTAGTCCTCTAGTCCCACCTCCTTCCTTTCTCTCTTCCAACCCTCACAATGCCTGTGAAACCAGTTCATGGTAAAAACATCCCAGTCTGAAATACCTGGAGTGGTTTCTGTTTTCCTAACAAGACCCTAATCATTCCAACTGTCTTTTCTTCTCATGACTTGTTATTTTGAAAAATTTCAAACATATGGAAATGGTCCACCAACATTTTGCTACATGTGCTTCCTCCCCTCCTCCATTCTCTTTCTTTCCTTTTCTCTCTTCTCTCTCTTTCTCTCTCCAGATATACACTGTTTGCTGAGCCATTTGAAAATGAGCTATAGGAGTTCCTGTTGTGGCTCAGCGGGTTACAAACCTGACTAGTATCCATAAGGATGCGTGTTCGATCCCTGGCCCAACTCAGTGGGTTGAGGATCTGGCGTTGCTTTGAGCTGTGAGCTGTGGCATAGGTTGCAGATGTGGCTCAGCTCTGGTGTTGCTGTGGCAGTGGCCCACAGCTGCAACTCCGATTCGACCTCTAGCCTGGGAACATACGTATGCCACAGGTGCAGCCCTAAAAAGCCAAAAAAGAAAAGAAAATGAACTATAAATATCTTGTCACTTCACTCTTAAACACCCTTAAGAGAGAATAAGGACAGGACATGTTCTAACGTAACTCTAAATTAACAGTAATTCCACAGTATCACCCACTGTTCATTCCGTATTCAAATTTTTCCAATTGTCCCATATATGTCTTTTATGTTTTTTCCCTAGTTCAAGATTCTTGTATTGTGTCTGGTTTTTATGTTGGCTCAATCAGTTTTGATACCAGTTTGGCATTATCTTATAGAAATTCTTGCACAAATGCACCAGGAAACATCTACAAAATGTTCACAGCAACATAGTTCTTAAGAGAAAAAAAACAGAAACAACCCATCCAAGGGCAAGAGGAGGAAATTAAAAGAGTCGACAATGACTCCAGGTCTGGCTTGGGCGTCTAGGTGATAGAGGTGTTTTGCTGCCAGCTTTCCCCGCAGGTCCCATAATAGTCCATTTGCTTTCTGGTTTCAAAGTGCTCCTAGCTGCTGTCTGCAACTGCTCAAAATTCACTCTACCTGTTTTGTGCCTCAAAAACATTAAGAGCATTTTTATTGCTCCAGTAATTTCTGCCCCTGTTTGCCTTTCACAAAACCAAGAAATGTAGGAAATACTGAGGAGGTAATTCCCCTTCAATGCCAAAGGACTCTATTACCAGCCCTCACTCTGCACAGCCTCTGTGTGTCCTCAGATGGGGTAATGGCCTTTAATTCTGAGCACAGCCTGAAAGACTCCTGCATCACGCAGCAGCCATTTTTCCTATGATTAAGCCCTGTCTCCACCATGAAACTTCCCTCCCTCACCACCCTCATCACCCTCACCCCTTCCCTCACTGCAGGCTGTTAAAAGCAGCCACCTGCTGCCCCATTGGTTTTAACTGCTTTATTGTCTCATGCCTTCTTCCCTGTGTGGCTTACGTAAGCAGTGGTAAAATGTTTGCTTAATATTTAGATCTATATGCTTGTCTACAGTAAAATGAATATGAATGTCTTGAGCCATCTACTATTGAATAATCTAGCTTATTATGTGTCACCTCCATAGGTCATTTTGTTCCTCAGGCCAGTCAAGCCTGAAGCATTAATGGGGAGAAAATACATTGATGAATACCTATGAGAAACTGTTTAAGGAAATTAAACCATACAGAAGATTTCAACCATGACTGCTCATACATGGCCTTGTCATATCAAGGCAAGGTGATCGTCATATTGTTCCTGAAAACAGTTCTCCATAAACTTGCTTGCCCTATATACAGCATCATAGTAATAAGTCTACTGAAGTCAGAAGGTAGGGATTATGACTTGCGCTCTGAAACTGACTCTTACAGCAAAACAAAACAAACAAGCTATAAATAAAAGTAAAACTTAGTCGACTGGTATAACCCTTGACAGGCATCACCTCTACTTAAGAAGTTACATGTATGACTGGGTCACTATGCTGTCAGCAGAAATTGATACAACACTGTATGTAAATCAACTATAAACAAAATAAATAAATAAATAAGCAAAATTAATTAAAATTTAAAAAATTTTTAAGTCAAAAGAAAAAAAATGTTACACTGAACTCTTGATCAAGTGTCCCCAAGTATTTTCTCATCCTAGAAGTCTTTCAAAATTATCATAGACTTCTTGTAATAACTCAAATTGCTGCTAGTCTCATATCAAACCTTTGAGGAAAGCAGTGGTTGATCCTTTTCTAGCCAAGCAAAGAAGTATGAATGGCCTCATCTAGCCCTTCTATACCCAGCACATGTGATAGCATGAAGATGGTCAGCGCTTGCTGATTAAAGACTTTTGTTAGTAAAAGGACAGGAGAGCCTTGTATGCCAAGGGTTTTGTTCTTTTCGGGTTCCTGAGTCACGCGTTGCTATGATGACATGGGGGGGGGATCAGTGATCACATTCACAATCATATTTCCCCCGCCCTCCATTATAAAACTCTCAGCCCCTCCCAAAACCTCCTTTCTAGGAATTGCCAGGGGTCTCATATATGCTAATAAGCAAATTCTCCCCATACCAATGGCATTGCTCCATGTTCACGCTTTTCTGATCCAGTAGATATACCTGCTTCCCAGACCTAACTACTTACAAGCCCACATGAAGCTGGTATCTCCTTACTGCCTCTTCCCTTGGGGCTCACTAAGAGTTTGGGTCATCAGCACCACATGTACTATCTCCTGGTTCTCATAAAATGCCAGCCCTACCTCCACTATTGGTCCTACGGTGTTAGAGGGCTTACTCTGCCACAGAGCTTACAGTGAAGACCTTCCCCGGTCTTCTTACTTCTGCTCCTTCTCTCCTTGGGACTCAAAGTACAAAGGAGCTGAGCTGGAGGACCACTCCCAAGAGCAAGGTCCAAGGGTGCCCAGAAGCTTCCCAGCACTCTGAATGCTAAGGTATTATTCTAAGGCCCAGACAATGTGCCCACCTTCCTTTAGGAAGTGTTCCTTCCTAAGAGTATATTGGGCCCTTTTTCTGAAGCCTAAGAAAATCCAGTCAAAAAGTCAAGAAAATGGGGTTTCTCCTGGAAGAATTAATGCTTGACAATCATTAGACATTGCCAGTTTGAAGCAATCTCTTGATACTAAGTTAAAAGCAAGAGCAGGAAATGCTGCCAGGTGGAGGCCACACTAAGGCTGACATTTCTGGGAATTGGGACAGGATGTGCAGGAGGAAAGTGGTCACAAATGCCATCAGTCTGCTCATAGTTGCCCTGTTTTAAGTGTGTGCTCATGGGACCAGTCTGCTGCTAATGGTAAATCATTTGCAAACAAAATGAATATTACGAAGTTTGAATACATTATATAAACTCTATGAGTGATATTCTAAGAAATAAGAGTTGGAGGCAAAATAAGTCCTTAAATTAGCTATGCCAACAGTGATCTGTGTAGTACTGTTAAATTTACTAGGATATCCAAATATTACATTACTCAAATACTTAAGGCTTACTGGTGTTTTCCAGTGTTTGAGTATTCTTTATAGACTTTAGTTTCTTATAAATAGTTTATCAGGAAAAAAATGCAAAGAGAATAAGATGTAAAAACTGTCAGAGTTCTCTTACCACGAAGTGGGTTAAGGATCCGGCACTGTCACTTCAACGGCTTGGGTCATTGCTGTGGCTCAGGTTCAGTCCCTGATCTGGGAACTTCCACATGCCATGCGTGTGGGCAAAAAAAATGTCATCAATTGATTCAAAATGGACTTAGAAATTGATCTCAAATCTGAATTAGCAAAAGCAATATTGATTTCAATAGCAAAATCAAAATAGTCAAAAACAAAAAAAATGTGTGTATTGTTTAAAAAGGAAATGAGTTTAAATAAAGCAATATGAACCTTGTATTCAACTTGAAGATGCTTTTGGATGCACCCTTAACAGTTCTACCGGTACCAGTGCAAATTTAAAGAAATGTCTCTACATCTGAAATGTTTGTCAGAAAAAGAGCTCAAAATTATTATTATTATTGTTACTACTACTACTACTACTACTACTACTACTATTATTATTATTATTATTATTATTATTTTGCTCTTTAGGGCTGCTCCCATGGCATATGGAAGTTCCCAGGCTGAGGGTCGAATCTGAGCTGCAGCTACTGCACCAGATCCAAGCCGCTTCTGTGACTCACACCACAGCTCACAGTAACACCGAATCCTTAACCCACTGAGTGATGCCAGGAATTGAACCCATATCCTCATGGATACTAGTCAGGTTTGTTTCTGCTGAACCACAATGGGAATGCCTCAAAATTATTTGACAGGACAATTAATACTTAGTGTGCTTTAAAATTTTCATTTGAGGAGTTCCCTTCGTGGCTCAGTGGTTAACGAATCTAACTAAGAACCATGAGGTTGCGGGTTCGATCCCTGGCCTTGCTCAGTGGGTTAAGGATCCGGCGTTGCCATGAGCTGTGGTGTAGGTTGCAGACACGGCTCGGATCCCGCGTTGCTGTGGCTGTGGCGAAGGCCAGCGGCTACAGCTCCTGTTAGACCCCTAGCCTGGGAACCTCCATATGCCACGGGTGCGGCTCCAGATAAAAAAAGGCGAAAAGACAAAAAATAAATAAATAAATAAATAAATAATAAAATTTTCATTTGAGAATGACAAATTTTAATACTAAATATTTTTGGTATCTTTCAAATTTTAAAATTATTTTATTTGACCTTTATTTGGTGCTAAAATTCCTTTCTTTTAGCATTGTTTTTTTACTATCAAGTGTTTAAATTAAGTAAACATCATTTTTGCATGGTATTGAAATGTATACTTTGTTCATGATATCAGTTAATATAAACCACGCATTTATTACATAGGGTAGATTTTTTTTTTTGATAGAAAACGTTTGTATAGGGGAGTTCCCATTGTGGCACAGTGGTTAACGAATCTGACTAGGAACCATGAAGTTGCGGGTTCAATCCCGGCGTTGCTGTGAGCTGTGGTGTAGGTCGCAGATGCGGCTCAGATCTGGCGCTGCTGTGGTGTGGCATAGGCCGGCAGCTACAGCTCTGATTCTCTGATTCGACCCCTAGCCTGGGAACCTCCATATGCCGCGGGTACGGCCATAAAAGGACAAAAAGCCAAAAAGCCAAAAAAAAAAAAGAAGAAAGAAAACCTTTGTATAACACTATCACAGAAAAATGATTCACTACCTATGATCACATTATTTTAAAATTCATAAATAATATAAAAATTACAGTGTAAGTTATGACTTTGGGGATTCCCAGGGAATGCCAGTTCTCATTATTGAATTCTGAATATTAACATCTGTTATCAATTTGGAAATTCTATTTCCTGCCCATTTTAAAAATTAAATTGCATATATTTACAGTGTACAATGTGATGATGTGATATACATAGTAAACTGATTATTACAGTCAACTAATTAACATCTAATTAATGTCATCTCATTTCATTGCCATTGTGTGTGTATAATGAGAGTACTTGAAATCTACTCTCTTAGCAAATTTCCAGTATTTGATAACAGTATTATTAACAGTATTATTAACTACAGTCACCTTGCTATATATTACATCTCTAGCCTTATTCTACATAACTGGAAATCTGTACCCTTTGACCAGCATCTCCCCTTTTTCCCCAACCTCCCTGCCCCTGGTAACCATCATTCTATTCTCTGCTCTACATGTTTGACTTTTTTAGATTCCACATGTAAGTGAGATCGAGCAGTTTTTTTTTCCTTTCTGTATCTGCTTATTTCATTTTCACTCACTCCCATTTCATTCATGTTGTTACATATGGCATGATCTCCTTTTTTTTTTTTTGGCCACACACCCACAGCATATGGAAGTTCCTGGGCCAGGGATAGAACCTAAGCCACAGCATCAACCACTGCAATGACTACAGCAAATCCTTAACCCACTGCGCCACAAGAGAACTCCTCCTTTTTTAAGGCTGAATTATATTCTATTCTATATACCACAATTTCATCTATCTACAGATACATAGGTTGTTTCCATACCTTGGCTATAGTGAATGATGCGGCAATGAACACGAGAGCAGGGAGATCTCATCCAGATACTGATTTCATTTCCTTTAAGCATAGCATATACCCAGAAGAGAGATTGCTAGATTGCATGATAGCTCTATTTTTAGATTCTTTAAGAACCTCCATACTGTTTTCCATAATGGCTCTACCAGTTTACATTCCCACCAGCTGTGTAAAAGGGCTCTCTTTTTTCTACATCCTTGCCAACAGTTGTGATCCCTTGTCTTTTTGATAACAGCTAGCCTAACAAGTGCAAGGCGATATCTCACTGTGGCTTTCATTTGCCCTTCCCTTATGATTAGTGATTTTTTCTCATATTTTCATGTACCTGTTAGGCATTTGTATTTCTTCTTTGGGAAAATGTCTATTCAGGTCCTTTGCCCATTTTTAAATTGGGTTTTTTTTTTTTTTTTGCGGGGGTACTGCATTGTATGAGTACCTTACATATTTTGGATACTAATCCCTTATTAAGTACACAGTTTTCCTGCCCATATATTAATGACATTCAATACACCAGAAAACTTGCACAAAAGTCTAAGTTACTGGTTCAGTTGAACTTCATTTGCATGTGGGTAAAAAAGCAGACAGACCTTGGTCTTACAACATACTGCATATTTGAGGAATTCGCTAGAAATGAGAAAGTACTTTCCGGAAAATAGAATTTACAGGAAATCTTTCAAGTGGTCAAATATCAGTGCTACTTAGTAATTTCATAAAATAGACATTATATATCAACATTTGAGATTTTTGAAGAAGGTAACATTTTCTGATTTTTTTAACAGTTCAAGAAGTTTTACTTGAATGTAAAAGTGAATGATGAATGTGCTTCCTCCATCATGATAGGGCCTCATGGAAAGCAACATGGAATCTGCTAGGAGAGGCACATTCTTTTTTGCAGATGAAGGCATTGTTTAGAAAATAATCTCGTTCTACTTCAAAACACATTTCCTCGGAGTTCCTGTCATGGCTCAGCAGGTTACAAACCTGACTAATATCCAAGAGGATGTGGGTTTGATCCCTGGCCTTGCTCAGTGGATTAAGGATCCAGTGTTGCTGTGAGCTGTGGTGTAGGCCAGCAGCTGCAGCTCCGATTTGACCCCTAGCCTAGGAATTTCCATATGCCACAGGTGCAGCCCTAAAAAGCAAACAAAACAAAAACCCTCAAAAAAAAAAAAAAGAAAACAAACTCACACACATTTCCTCAAAAAAAGTAATATAAGAGATTATTTAGTAGTGTGGATGACTTCACTTGATGAAATCACATAAGTCTTCAGGGGTGCTACTGAGTCAATATTTGTCAATGTCCACTGCAATTCGTCAAGACTTTATTGTGTTCCATTCCCCCTTTGCTAGTAGTAACTCAATAAAAGTAATTAAATACTCTATAATAAATATTAAAGAAGAATTTTTCTCTGCATTCAAATGTATTTCCACCTCTCTAATTAGGGCAAAATTTCTATAACGGGTAAAATATTGTCTTTACCCAGATTCCCTAGAAAGCAGAGCCTGAGGCAACGATTGTGTCCTGATGCTTCACTTGGCAGGTTCAGTCCCAGAACAGTGAGAGTGAGAGAAAAAGGTTGTGAGGCCAGGATGAATGGGCAGCATTGCAAGATCCTTCTTATTACAGCAGTGACCACCATTTTCCAAAAAGTTGTGACTAAAGCAGCCAAATCATTAACTTTCTAAAATTACTAGAAGGAACAGGCCATCTTAATTTTTTAATCAAAATGAAAGACTTCAATATAGCATCAAATGCTTTTGCTAGTAGAATGCAGCAATACATGTAAATAGGCACAATATGCTTTAATGAATAATTTATGTATTACACTGGTATTAGCTCCAAAATTATCTTACTATCACTTGCTGAGACGTGGCAACAATTATTCATGTATTAGTGTACTGAGTATTAAGATTGTGGAGCAACTTCTGGTGTTCCCATCGTGGCGCAGCGGAAATGAATTCTACTAGGAACCATGAGGTTGTGGGTTCAATCCCAGGCCTCACTCAGTGGGTTAAGGATCTGGCATTGCTGTGAGATGTGGTGTAGGTTGCAGACGCGGCTTGGATCTGGCATTGCTATGGCTGTGGCGTACGCTGGCAGCTGTAGCTCTGATTAGACCCCTAGCCTGGGAACCTCCATATGTCTCGGGAACAGCCCTAAAAAGACAAAAAAAAAAAAAAGATTGTGGAGCAACTTCAATTCCGTCAATAAAAGAAATGAAAAAAAGTAATAGAAGTTATCATGTGTTTTACCAAAAAGAAAAAACCTAGAATTTATAGAATCGAAAGTAAAGCCCTATATAAAAAAACAAACTAGAAAAGCAAAACTGGCTGAAATACCAAACATTTACATGGCTGTGATGAATATCAACCTTATACAAGTATTGGTTTCTTCAGTTTAGCTGCTACTTTGAGGATGGGGGGGATCATGTGAATTGAATAAAATGCATTTAAAATGATCAAAGATGGGAGACCAGGGCAAGTTACTGTGCAGCAGCAAACAAGAAAAGAGCAAGCCAAGGCAGTTTTATTTATATGATTTATCAGAGGATTTAGTAGAGCCCTACAAAGTGTATTTAATTAGGCTCATTTATGTGATTGCAAGATAAGTATTGTTTTATGCTGTTTTATGTTATTTCTTCTTCCGCTTTCTCTATCCTTTAGCAGGCTCTACTTTTGGAAAGCCCTGTATATCTTTCTCATGTCTCACATTTTACATCCTCTTAATTGAATTTTATTATTTCTCCATGTGGACAAATTCTTTTGAATGCTATCAACATTAATTTCATTGCCTTTGTAGGAGTTACTGAGTTGGTGGGGAGGAGGAAGTTAACAAAGCTGGTCCCTTTCCTCTAGGTATTCACTATCCAGAATGATCAAGTACTTAGAGGATAGAACCAAACCTATTTAGTTCCTGCTGACTGGGTACTGGTGCAGGATGTTAAACATGAAGTCATTTGGCCCCTCTTCCCGTGACTTCTCACCCCTACCCCAGAAAGCTTCCCTAAACGGTAAAATAGATAAATTGTGGTAGAATAATACCATGGAAAACCACAAAGCAATGAGACTGAGCATCTCCACTTACATTCACCAATACTGGAGCTCCCTGTGTGGCTTAGTGGTAACGAGCCCAACTAGTATCCATGTGATTGTAGGTCAGTCCCTGGCCCCGCTCAGTGGGTTAAGGATCTGGCGTTGCTGTGAGCTGTGGTGTATGTTGCAGAAGTGGCTCAGATCTGGTGTTGCTGTGGCTGTGGTGTAGACCTGCAGCTGCAGCTCCAATTCTACTCCTAGTCTGGGAACTTCCATATTCCGTGGGTGCAACCCTAACAAGAAAAAGCAAAAAAAAAAAACAAAAAACAAAACTAAGACTGATGAATCTTACACTCGTAATATTGAATGAAAGAAGGTAGACATTGAAGGATGTATGCTATATAATTCATGTACATAATGAACAAAAGTAGGCAGAACCAGACTATGCTGTTGGACATCAGTGGTTACTTGGGGGTAGGTTGAGAGGAGCAATGACTGATAAGGAGCGTGGGGGTGTTCTGTGGGTGCTGGCTATGATCTCTCTCTACCTGAATACTAGTTAAACAGGTGTGTTCAATTTGTAAAAATTCATTGAGCTGTGCACTTACAATAGGTGCCCTTTCCTCTATGTGTATTACACTTCAACACAAGGTTTTTAAACATATCAAAATGTGCCCTGCAATACAAAGTTTTTCTAATGTTGATAATAATTTAGCTCTGTTTTCCTACTTTTATAGAAACAGGCAAGAGTAATACTTCTTCATGACCCATCTCAGAGAGAGGTGTTAGTTTGTTAAAAAATGCTTAAAACGGGCTTCATATCCAAGTCCCCTTCACTTGCTGGCCGAAGGAGGAATTCATGCAATGCAATTGATAAGGTTTTGTCTCCTTTGTCCATTCCAACTGACAGGCTACAAGCCACAGGAAATTAGGCTAAAATAACCAAAACAGTCAGTCCCTTTTTAAAGACAGCAAAGGGCATGGAGGCTAACAAGAACCCTAAGTAGGGTACTAGCTGAATGACCTAAATATGTTTTATATTATTTCTACTTGACAGTGAAGAAAAAATGCTCTTTAAAAAACACTCACATCCTCTAGGCTAGCACCCATAAAGAAAGAGATCTAATGGAAGCACCAATAAGTGGGTAATGAACAACTTGTGAACACAAAAAAGACAATGGAGTACCTTGTTGAATGTACCTACACAAAAGAAATATACAAGGAGTCAACAGGCCAAATGAGGCTTTTTAAAAAATAGTTCCCCTAAGGAACAAAACAACAAAGAGGGAAATCAATTGCATTTTATAAGTTAGAAGAGCGTATTCTCTAGTTTAAGATCTGTATTTAACTGTTAGGATTGGGAATCTTTGCACTTTCCTGCCACATATATCTATTGTGTTCAGTACATTAGCATATTTTATTTAAAAACAATCCTATGCATCCAAATTGCAAAAGCACAAGAAAAATGTTGAATTCTATCTACCAAAAGTAAGCATCTTAAAACCTGAGTAGATACATACTAAATCATGGCATGACAGATAGAAAATGAATCCATAGTCTATCCTTGATTTCAAACAAGGACTTATGAAAATGGTTCAGAATATAAAATTATGGAAAAGATTACAGCACATCAAAGCAAAGCAAGTTTAATTAGGCTTGGTTTGATAATTGCTGAAAACAAAGGCCCCTTCTCTCAGCATGGCTGGTGTAAAAAAAAAAAATCCAGCAGTAAATCCAGTTGATCCAAATTAAAACTGCCCTATCTACCATCCCACATGAATCCTTTTATCTGAAGTCTACAGAGAACAAAGAATTACAATTCAGCTCAGAATTACAGAGGGCTGGTCGTTTTTTTCATCAGGGTTTGCTTGGGCTAAAACCTGACTATGTATGTTTCATTTCTCTGTTTTAAAAATGTAACATATAAGGATTTTAAAGCAAAAGCCAAGAGACTAACCAGTACTAACAAAAGCCAAGAGCAGATGAATGTATTTCTTTAGTGTGTTTGGATCCACAGAATCTATTTCCACTTTCCCCACGTAGGAGTCACAGGGGGACAAAGTTCATCATCTTGCAGCCAAGTTCCTTAAATTATTGATTCCCTAGAAGGGAAGTGAGAAATGAACCTCTCAGGAGAATTCTAAAACCTCTCCCAAACTTAAATAGATTAGGAATGTCTTGAGATTAATTGCGTCAAGGTATTATTGTTGTGCTAATTTTTCCAAGTGGAAAATGTAACAGGGAATCAGGAAGCCTGAAAAGTCAGAGGTGGAGATGGAATGCTGTCAGATCTCCTGCTTCCCTGCCTGGTTTACGTCCAGACCATCACCCAGGTCTCCTCTCATTTTTCCTGGCACCAGGCTCCTTCAGACACCTACGTGCCACACTCTCACCCAAATTACAGCTCTAAAAAATAAATATGATCATGCTGTCTGTCCACTTATAAAATTCCACTGAAATTCTAAAAATTCCATCCTCACATGAAAAACATCCAACCTAACTAACCATGAAAACGCTAATTAAAAGAGCCATTACAGGAGTTCTCTTGTGGCACTGTGGGTTAAGGATCCCAAGTTGTCACTGCAGGTGCTCGGGTCATTGATATAGCTCAGGCTCAGTCCCTAGCCCAGGAACTTCAACATGCTGTAGATACAGCCAAAAAGATCCCACAGCAATTACATACTATTTTTTCTCACATGGGCACAGGTGTCAAACAAAAAGTGATTGGTGTTGACAAGACAGTTATGGAAGAGGCACTTCTACAGATACTTCTAGTGAAGCATCAATTAGCATAGCCTTTTCAAAAATCAATTTGGCTGTAGAGAAACATGCACATAAAAAAAAAAATCATGTGATTTGACCCTCCTTCTGAGATTTTATCCTAGGAAGTAATCAAAGTTGTGAACAAAGATTTTTGTACAACAGTGATGGCAGGTTAATCACCACGCTTAGCAGAAACAAGGTTAAAGGCCAACATTAAAAAAATGGCAGCCAGAAGGCCACCTCTGGGCAGACCAGACACCTCCCTCCGTACATTCAGGCCATAGACTAACAAGGCCATAGACTGGGTGACCCATAAACAACAGAAATTTATTTCTCACAGTTCTGGAGGTCAGGGAGTCCAAGATCAAGGTGCCAGTAGATTCAGTGTCTGGTGAGGGTCCACTTCGTAGTTCACAGCCAACCATCCTCTCGCTGTATCCTCACATGATGAAAGGGACTAGAAATTTCTCTGAGCTCTCTCTCTTTTTTTCCTTTTTAAGACCTGTGGCATATAGAAGTTCCAGGGATATTGGGTCCAATCAGAGAGGCAGCTGTTAGCCTATACCATGGCCACAGCAACACTGGATCCAAGCCACATATGCAACCTACACCACAGCTTGCAGCAATGCCGGATCCTCATCTCACTGAGAGAGCCCAGGGATCAAACCCACATCCTCATGGATACTAGTTCCATTCTTAACACACTGATCCATAATGGGAACTTCCTGGGGTCTCTTTTATAAAGGGCATTAGCTCTACTCATGAGGGTCCTCTCTAGTGACACAGTCACCTCCCCAAGGCCCCAACTACTAATACCATCACACTGAGGGTTAGGATTTCAGCATACGAATTTCAGGGCTCATGAACATTCTGTCTATAGCAACCCTGCAGGGAAGAGCTCTGAGGATACGAAGTTCTACAGCTACAGTTAGCTGGGCATATATTGACTAGTCTCCAGAGTAAGAAAAGAAGTGAAGCTGATGGTTAAGGCTATGAGTACAGGAGTAGCTGAGGAGGAGGAAGTTGTCTCAGTTTGCAATTCCCTGTGAAGATGCTGATGCTAAATTAAAAAAAAAAAAAAGACTTCTAAGAATATATGTGAGAAACAAAGAATTCAAGTAGCATAGAATATACAAAGATAAGGTGAAATTTTAAACCAAACTCCACTACATAAAATAAAAATTAAAATGCACATCAGGGAAAAGAATTTGAATATGCTTGTATTTCTTGCATCAAATTTGCATGATTATGCTTTGATTATTCATAATTTCTCATTTTGTGGAATTGATTTGTGTTGACCATAGACTGTAAATAAAAGAAATAAATGCATGAAATTTAAAAAATGGAAAACAACAGAAATCTGTAAACTAGCTATAATGCAAAAATAAAAAAGCTAAAAAAATAAAAATAAAAATAAATCAAAAAAAGAACTAAGATTTTCACAAAAGTTCCATTCTATTGACAGTAATTTCTAAATAAACATTTCTTTGAGTCACAAAAAAATTAAAAAAAAAAAAAGAATCTAGGAGTTCCCACTGTACAACAGGATTGGTGACGTCTCTGCAGCACCAGGAAGCAGGTTTGATTCTTGGTCTGGCACAGTCAGTTAAAGGATCTGGCCTTGCCACAGCTGTGGTATAGGTCACAACTGTGGCTCAGATATGATCCCTGGCCTGGGAACTCCATATGCTTTGGGACAGCTGGAAAAAAGAAAAAAGAATCTGAAAAAAGGATATATATATTTCTATATATCTGAATCAATTTATTGTACACCTGAAACTAATACAACATTGTAAATCAACTATACTTCAATAAAAAAATAAATAAAAATAAAAAAGATAAAGTGCACACCATTCCTGGAAACTCTCCATTTTATGTAAATATAAACTAAATAGTAGACACACTTTTATAAAAATAGGATCATAATATAACTTCTATTCTTATAAAAAAGCTTTACATTTAATTTTAATTTTATGGAAGGAATAGAAAATAAAGGAACACCTAAGGAATTGCTGAAGTCTAGATAAATAATTTTTGCCATTAGATATATTTTATGAAATTATAAAGAAAAAATTTTAAGGGAAAAAGAGGTTGAAATCATTTCATTTAAGATATTGCTTTAGGCGATAGCAATACCATATGTAATGAGAAGTAAGGAAAATAGCATTCTCATATTTCCTTTCATCTTTTTATTTTTGTTAGCTATATTATTATTCTTTTCCAGTGGAAATATATACATTCCGTTCTGTCACCATAATTCTCACAGTGGTTTGATCTTAATTCCACAACTTTGTTAAAAAGTAAGGGAATGATAAACATAAGATTTAGGAGAGTTACTTTCTGTTTAGGGAAGAGAGTAGTACCAGGGAGATCGATAACTTCAATCATGGGGGCGTTATGTTCATGTTTATTCATATGTTTACTTCCAGTCTGTTTACACAGTTGGAATTGTATCATATTTAAATTTTGATACTATCTTCAAAATGCCGAGAGAAAAATAACTGCCAATTGAGGAGTCTATTCCCAGCAAAACTATCTTTCAAAAATGAAAGTGAAATAAACACATTCTCAAAAAAACTGAAATATGATACTTCATAGCAGTAGTGCTTTACTAAAGGGACTCCTAAAATATATATTTTAGGAAGAAAGAAAATAACTGTGGAAGGGAGGTCTGAGATGTAAGAGGGAAACAAAAAGAAGGAAACTGATAAACACAGGGGTAAATCCAAGTTAGTAATTTCTGTTGTAAATGAGGGAACACTTTCCAATTTATTCCATGAGGCTAGGATGACTTTGGCAGTATTACAAATAAAATTATAAGCCTAACTCACTCAAGAATATAGATGAAAACATCCTGAAAAAAATTACCAAACTAAATTTAGTTTATAAAGAAGTCACATATCATGATCAAATTTAGCTTATCTCAGGAACGTAAAGACATTTAACACAGACAAATATAAAAACATAATCCTCTACATTAAGAAATCAAACAAGAAAAAATCACATAATTATTTCACAGGTGCAGAAAAAGAACTGGGTAGAATTTAACATTCATTCAGCCAGCTGCTTATTACCTCTCTAACCCCATCTCCTTCTATGCTTCCCCTTGCTCATTCACCCTCAGGCATGTCATCTCCTTTCTGTTTCTTAAACAAGCCATGCCATCTCCTACCTCAGTCTTTGCACCTGCTACTCCCTCTGCCTGGAATGCTTTCTCTGCAATTACGTATAAAGCTTGCTTCTTTACCTCCTTCAAGTATTCACTCAATATCACCTTCTCGATGAGGCTTTCACTCATTACCCTATTTAAAACTACATCCCTCAGCCCCCACCCTGTTATCCCCTTCCTTGCCTTGGTTTTCCCCAGATAATTTATTAACTTCGAGTACACCAGAAAAGACTTTTTTATTTGCTGTATTTTCCTTCACCATTCTGCAAGCTCCCTGAGGGCATCCCTAATGGTTAGACTTAGCCGTCCTGCTCACTTCCACTCTCTCTCCATTTCCCTGATCCCAGTAACAGAAAGTGTAAAGATGTTCCCTCAATTCAACTGTCTCCAGATGTGAGCATAGTTCAATTTATTGCACCACCTTTGGGAGGATGTACAGAGATGTCCTTGGCATCTGTGGGGAACCGGTTCTAGGACGCTCATGGATACCAAAATCTCAGAATGCTAAAAGTCCTTACATAAAATAGCACAGTATTGGTATACAACCTTCACACATCCTCTCGTAAACTTTATTTTGCTTTTTTCTTTAGGGCTGCACCTATGGCATATGGAAGTCCCCAAGGTAGGAGTCAAATTGGAGCTTCAGCTGCCAGCCTATGCCACAGCCACAGCAATGTAGGATCCAAACTACATCTGTGACCTACCCCACATCCACAGCAATGCCAGATCCTTAACCCACTGAGTAAGCAGGGATACAACCACATCCTCGTGGATACTAGTCAGGTTTGTAACCCACTGAGCCACAATGAAAACTCCTATCCTCTTGTAAATTTTAAATTATCTGTATATTACTTATAATACCTAATTCAATATAAATGCCTTATAAATATAAATTAAATTGCCAACTCAAGAAACTCCCTTTATTAGAGACAAAGGCAGGCACATTCCTGAATCATACATTGTCAAGGTTGAGGCCCAAGTAGAATCAGAGTTACTTAAGCCATTCATTCTTAACAACAACAATAGAGTGGCTTCTAGATCTAAAGTAGTAAGTGCTGTCTGTGGAGCTTACCAAGGAGTCCACTCAATCCATTTTACAATGGCTCTAAAGGGTCATTATTTAGAGTCCTGTGTTGATCTGACCCAACTTTGAGTGTCCTGGTATTAGAAACATCTGGAGTTATAAGACCTTAATTAATCAGTCAGTATTTACTGACCACCTACTGTGTACCCCCACTTTGCACTCAGTGCTGTAGAAATGAATAAAAAGTCTCTGCCTTCCCAAAACTTACGGGTTGTAGAAATAAGATGTGTTGTAACAGTACAGTGTACCAGTACAAAACAGGGGATAAGTGCTCCACTCTGGGCTCCAACTTAGTCTAAAGGTTTGATTAGATCGATTAAGTCCATGGGGAAGACCCCAAGAGATCATTTTCTCCAGCTTCTCACATTGAAGTACTCATCATCAATGCCTATTTGTTGAGCAGCCATTACTGATCATTAACTGATAACTGCAAGCGACACTTAAAATGAAAAATTATTGAGCTCTTTGTGTGTAAGAGATTTTTGAACTACCTGTGAGTCAACTGGCTCTCTCTTGGAAGCACATAAAACTGTTATTTTCCGTTACATCGGGTCAACCACAGGCTCTTCGACACAGCCTTGACTCAAAATTAGGGGAACAAAAATTAGTTTATGTTGAGCAAGAGGCAGGATGCACTCATCTCTGTTACTATTGTAATTTCTCTAAAACTTAATGTATACTTGTCACTCATGACTCCAAATCAATATTTCTTAACATAAATTTTGGCTTAGGAGGCAATAAAATAAAAGGAAGCATGGGAGTTCCCTCTGTTGTGCAGCAGGTTAAGGATCCAGCATTGTCTCTGCAGAGGCTCAGGTCACTAATGAGTCAAGTTTCAAAACCCAGCCCAGCACAGTGTGTTAAGGATCCTGCATTGCAGCAGCTGCAGTGTAGCTTGCAGCTGTGGACAGGATTCGATCCCTGGCTCAGAAACTCACATATGTTATGAGTGTGTCCAAAAAAAATGTTTTTTAAATAAAAGAAAGTATGTAACTAGTCCTGTATTCCAAATCCAGTTGTGCCATTTTCTAGCTCCGTGATCCACACAGAAGGTTCTCACCCACAAAACGAGACTCTGAAGACCTACCTGTAGAGGTTGCTGTGAGGATAAATGTGATGATGCAGGAAAGTACCAGGCACACAGCCCTGCTCAGTAACTGTGATTCCCTTCTCTTTGTGAGAGGCTCTCTACACTTATGGCCTTATTGAGGCCCCCACATTTCAGTGTTCTAAGACATCATCCATTGGATGTCTACTAAATCCTTGATGTGTGGTGCTTTAGAAGGCAGAGAGAGTAATGAAATTAATGAGGGCTCCATGAAGGATATAAAAGCCAGAGTTACATCGTAACAAATACTCAGGCTTTGGGCAGCCTGCAAAGGCAGGGAAAGATAAGACAGAGGTGGGGTCTACAGGAAGCAGGAACAAATGTGACAACAATCTGATTCTGACAAGAAGGAAAGCAAAGAAATAAATATTTTTAGGGAAACTGCTATGTACCAAGAACTTAAAAAAAATTTTTTTTTTAGGGCCGCATTTGTGGCGTATGGAAATTCCCAGTCAAATCAGAATTGCAGCAGCTGGGCTATGCCTCAGCTACAGCAGCATGAGACCTGCACCACAATACCAGGTCCTTAACACACTGAGCAAGGCCGGAATCAAACTGGCATCCTCATGGATAGTAGCTGCATTCTTAAGCCACAACAGGAACTCCCATACCAAGAACTTTTATGAGTTCAGGCAAATCGCTGCATTTAATCCTCCTGACAAACCTATTAAGTAGATTTATTTATTGGTTTCTCAGTTATTTATTGAGTCGCTACAATTTGGGGGTGGGGGGTGGGGAGAAGTTAGGAGAAGTTAAGAAACTTGTTATAGTCAGCATGCGGTAGAGCTAGAATTCACACCCAGAGCTGCCTGCCCCAAGCCTTGGTTTTTCCAGCTACAAGTTGCCGCCTCCACAGGGGAGCAACGTGTAGATAACTAGAATGAGGGTATATTATTGAGGACTGGAAAGCCGGTTCCATAAGTTTAGAATTGTTACGATGGGGCAGTTAGAAGCTCTTGAAATGTGCGGACAAACAGTAGTTGGTTATTCTATTGCCCCGTTATTGAATTATAAATACACTAGCCAGCCAGGTATAGGAATATCATTTAGCAATGATTAAATACATAGTAAGAGGAGTTCTCCAATGGCCTAGGGGTTAAGGATCTGGCATTGTCACTGCTGTGGCTCAGGTCACTGCTGTAGCACAGGTTTAATCCCTAGCCTGGGAACTTCCACATGCCACAGGTGTGGCCAAGTAAATAGTAAAATAGAGTTTTGGTTAATACAGATTAATGAAGACATGACAACTAAATGCAATAACCAGTCCTATACTGGATCTCACACTGACAGAAAAAGAAGAAAAAGAAATGCATTAAAAAGGATATTATTGAGTAGACAGACAAAATCGGAATTAGGATAGTAGGTTACATAAAAGTATTCTATCAGTCTTAAATTTGCTGAATTTGATAAGTGTATTATGGTAAGATAAGAGAATATCCTTACTCTTAGGAAATACAAATTAAAACATTAAAGGGTAAGACCTTGAATTTATGCCACTCACTCTCAAATATGTATGTATATAAATACACAAAATATACAAAATATAATATATAATATTATATAAAATATAAATATATTCAGGTTTTCTTTGTATTATTTCCATTCCTAAAACTTTTCTTCAGGAGCTCTCCTACAGAGCAATAGGTTAAGGATCAGACATTGTCACTGCAGTGGCTGAGGTCACTGCTGGGGTGATGGGTTCAATCCCCGACCTGAGAAACACATGCCTTGAGCATGGGGTGGGGGGGGCTCTTCTTCAGATTTTCAGTTATTTCCAAAAGAGTTATATTTGATCACCTTTGTTTTTAAGATTTAGGAATTGGTCCCTTGGTCAAACATTAAAGGCCTAAAGGAAAATTACTTTTCTGAAAAAAAATTTGGCACAAAAATTTTCTCTTTAAAAAATAAAAAATTAGGAGTTCCTGTTGTGACACAGCAGTTAACGAATCTGACAAGGAGCCATGAGGTTGTGGGTTCAATCCCTGACATCTCTCAGTGGGTTAAGGATCCGGCGTTGCCATGAGCTGTGGTGTATATCGCAGACGCGGCTTGGGTCTGGTGTTGCTGTGACTCTGGTGTAGGCTGGCAGCTATAGCTCCGATTAGATCCCTAGCCTGGGAACCTCCACATGACATGGATGCAGCCCTAAAATGACAAAAGACAAAAAAAAATAAAAAATTAAAATTTTTTTTATTTTTTATTTTTTATTGAAATATAGTTCATTTACAATGTTGTGTTAATTTCTGCTATATAGCATATTGATTCAGTTATACACCTGTATACGTTCTTTTTAAATATTCTTTTCCATTATGGTTTATCACAGGGTATTGAATATAATTTTGTGTGCTATTAATAGGACCTTGTTGTTTAGCCATTCTTTTTTAAAAATTAAATTTAATTCATTCAGAATGTAGGAAGAAGAAAGAAAAGGTAATGAACATCTAATGCGTTTTTGGCCCTTTACAAATTTTTCATTAAATCTTTCAAAACAGGTTTTCAAGGTGGATTTTACCCCATTTTTCTTTTTCTTTTTCTTTTTCTTTTTCTTTTTCTTTTTTTTTTTTGTCTTTTTGTTTTTTCAAGGCCACACCGGCAGCATATGGAGGTTCCCAGGCTAGGGGTCTAATCGGAGCTGTGGCTGCCGGCCTTCACCACAGCCACAGCAACGCCAGATCCAAGCTGCATCTATGACCTATACCACAGCTCACGGCAACACCGGATCCTTAACCCACTGAGCGAGGCCAGGGATCGAACCCGCAACGTCATGATTCCTAGTAGGATTCGGTAACCACTTAGCCATGATGGAACTCCTACTCCATTTTTCAAATGATGAAACTGAGCTCAAAGAATTCAAAGTTCCTAAGGTAAGTGAATCCAGGTCTATTCAATATCTGTAGTGCCAAATCAAACTTTCATCAGTAAATATTTATAAGCTACAAAAATATCACAACCATATCATTATACATAAAATGCACTCGTATGAAACACATTTGATACTACAGAAATGCTAGTTCATGTCCACCCTTTTCCTGGATCATCCTAAAAGCATAGTTTGGGTTATTTGTCATTAACTGCATTGTCTCATACATCACTTCTGAAGCTTTAGTGAGTGAGAAGAATCAACAACAAAGAAAGCTGAATCACGAAGCAAAGAAAGGAGATGCTACTGCAGAAACTACTGGCCGGAACCTCACCTGACCACACCTGCTCACCCCACCATTTAGGTTCTGATTTTCACTCTACATGTGCTCGTGGGTGTGCCTGTGCACAAACACACATGCCCCCAAGTGATTGTAGCTAACCGCTTCCTCCCTACTCACCAAGCTGTACACTCCTTTCTGAGGACGCAGTCCCTCCTTTCTCATCCTTTCTACCCCGTCAGCACCTGTTATCAGGGAAGGACCACAGGTGCTCAAGGCCAACAGCAAAACAGGACCACTTGGATAGCACAGGGAACTATTATCTACTCTCTTGGGACAGAACATGATGGAAGATAATATGAGAAAAAGAGTGCACATATATGTGTGCCCGGATAACTTTGCTGTGCACCAGAAATTGGCACAACATTGTAAATCAACTATACTTTAATAAAATTAAAAAAAAAAACATGACATCCAGTGTCCCATCCCCACAGGTAATTTCACTCAACGGTGTGTTTCACTGATTTGACTTCCTTTGTCACAACTCTATTGTGATTCCAGATAGACCTAAATGATATTAATCCAGGCTAAGAATCTGGAGGGGGGAAATCATATAGAATGGAATTAAATGTCAGTTGTCACAGACTTGTTCATCTGGTCCCTGTCCTGGTGTCATTTGACATTTTTCTATTACTCATTTGGATTCCGATCTCTGAGCTTTCCTCTCCTTTATTCCAGCTTCTAAGTCAAACAGATTTTTTCTCAGCAAAATAACCCTTTGGTTACTACCAGGGACAGACTGGTATGTGGGCTACAACAGATGTAAAAGACAAGTTCAGTGTCAAGATAAAATTTATCTAATGCAGCGTTTCCTCTCGTGTCATTTATCATCCCTTAGATGTCGAACCACTTATAAAAATATTAGATTCTCCTTTTTCACAGGCCCTGTTTTTTATTTTACCCTTGATTCAGGACAGGCTTCGAAATTGGATTGACTTGTTTCATTTCTGCTTGCAAATTCACTTTCTTGACTTCTAATTCTAATTCTTCCCCTTTGCCTTGAAATTCAATTTATACTCTAACACTTTGAAAAACAATGTCAGTGAGATCTTGGCACTTTTATGGAAGCTGTTTGTTCCAAAAGGCCTTTTAGCACCTCCACATCAATGCAGGCTCCGTGGGTAGACCTCCATCGTAAGAAAACTGATGGTGACTACAAAGTCACATGGTGTGTGCCTGGGCTGTGACAATACCTCTGATGTCATGAAGCCTTTGCTGTGATTGAGCAAAGAGACCCAGTTGCTTTAAAAGGTATGAATTCTATGATGATAAACTATTACAGCACAAAGCTGTTGGTGGCAGCTGATTTTATGGTGATATAATTGGAGAAAGGGAACATTAGTCACAGAACATGATCCCCAACAGTGGTCCTCAGGTCCTGACCCATAGAAGATGCCAGGTCATGCCACAGTAGCATGGCCAAAGAGGTTGCCAAAGGCAGGTCTTCCTGAGATAAGAATCAGAAATACCGATATAACCAGTAGACATCAGAGACCAGGGGAAGGCGCACTAGCTGTGCCGTGGATCTGAAAAGCAAGCTAGATGGTGGAAGAGGCAGATTCAGGAAATGAGCTAATGTCCTCTGCTGGTTCCCTTCTTTTTGCAAAAGCTTGGAAGGGACAGAGCTCAGGGACCTTCCAGCCTGACACCTGTGCTAAAGGAGGCTACAAACAGGCAGCGCCATGTGCTCTCCCCACCTGAAATTAATCACTGGCTCCCCATATTCCCACAGCCCTTTGTTACCTCATTTACAGCTCTTGAAATAATGGATGTGGAAGTGCTCTGTAAACTGAAAAGCACTGTACAAATGTCAGGCATTGGGGGCTTAGCAGGGGAGCAATAGATAATGCATTTCTTCCATTCCTGAGTCAGTCGGGACCCAACGGAGAGAGAGCAGGGGGAATCAGCCTCAGATCAACTCCCCAGACTTATTGCTGATAACAGCTGGTTCAGATTCAGGACCACAATGAACTTCCTCCTCCTTCACCCCAGAATTAAACTTATCCATCCAGTCAGGGCTAAAATAAGCTAACCACGGTGCCCAAGCCAATCAGAGGAGTCTTTCCTCCTTCCCTGAGAAGGTAAGGGGGAGGGAGCCAGGCAAGGGGAGTCCCTCCACATAGAAATACAAAGAGAGAAACAGAAAATCTATTCACCATAAAGGATTTTCTGTGCTTCGTGCTTCAGTCACTTACGTGTACCCCGCAGACTCTGGGCTAGGTGCTGGGGATATAGAAATCAATGAGACCTCAGAGTTTTTAATCTACTAGGAACTATTCACAATCCAATGTGATAGCCATACATTACGAAGGGCAGAGGTCATTCTCCTTGTGTGAACTGTGGTAGGTGTCATAGTGCAGGTGATAAGTGAATCGGCTCTCGGAGTACGTGTAGGAGTTGACCAGATGGAAAAGAGAAGGAAGAAAATTAATCCCAGCAAAGGAAGCAGCAGGGCAAAAACAGCAAAGTCCAAACTCTTCATAGAATCAAATGAGTCACAAATAAGCAAACACACAAAGGTCTCTGAGAATACAAAGCTCTATACTATCACATCTTTTCTATACACCAAGGTTGAAGTCAAAATTCAGATTACTATCCATGCTTTTTATCTCAAGATAAAACATTATTTTTTCTTCCTAATTCTATTTAACATATATCATGAAAATTTTGGAATTTCCTTTTGTTTCTTTTTCTAAAAATGTCCCCAAAATGTCTTAAAGAAGACACAAACTTTATGAACTCAGGCACAGGTGGCTCAGTTTTAGAGCTGTTTACCAAACGGTACCCTTAAGAAGGCAATAGAAAATAAGAGGGGATACCACTATTTATTCATTTCTATTGGAACATTAAAGGAAATTTACATAGTCTACAGCAACATTTATTAAAATCTGCTTTCTTATCCTAGCTACTTCTTGACTACTTCAAATCTGGCCAGAACCTCTCTCAACAGCCCACTCTAAAACAAAGGAATCCTTCTTCAGATACGGTAAGGGAATACCTCCACCTTAATCATTTATGTTTTATGTCATTTATATATATATATCCTTAATGTCTGTTTTTAGACAAATAATTTTTATGACACCAATAAAGATTTTACTGCATAAGAAAATATTTACATATGTATGTATACATACATATGTGTGCAATACATACATGTGCTTGTGTAGTTATGGAAAAACAGGCAGATACTCAACAAAAAAGAATAAAGGGAAATACACTAAAACATTTACAATGACTGAGTTAAGTGATGGAACCAAGCTTGATTTAATATCTTAACTTTTCTATGTTATTCAATTTTTTTCTAAAAAGAATGTGTTATATCTATAATAAGAGGGGAAACTTTTTAAAGGTAATTTAATTGATAATCAAGAGACCTGGTTCTAGTGCAAGAACTACCACTAAAAAACTACTGAGGAGTTCCCATCGTGGCTCAGCGGCAATGAATCCGACTAGGAACCTTGAGGTTGCAGGTTCAATCCCTGCCCTCGCTCAGTGGGTTAAGGACCCAGCGGTGCTGTGAGCTGTGGTGTAGGTTGCAGATGTGGCTCGGATCTGGTGTTGCTGTGGCTGTGGTGTCAGCTGGCAGCTGTAGCTGATTGGACCCCTAGCCTGAGAACCTTCACATGCCACTAGTGTGGCCCTAAAAAGCAAAAGAAAGAAAGAAAGAAAGAAAGAAAGAAAGAAAGAAAGGAAGGAAGGAAGAAAGAAAGAAAGAGGAAGGAAGGAAGGAAGGAAGGAAGGAAGGAAGGAAGGAAGGAAGGAAAGAAAGAAAGAAAGAAAGAAAGAAAGAAAGAAAGAAAGAAAGAAAGAAAGAAAGAGAAAGGAAGAAAGGAAGAAAGAAAGTTATTTTGCACAGTTCTGGACACTGGGAAGTTCAATGTCAAGGTGCTGGCAGATTCGGTGTCCACTGAGGACTAGTTTACTCACAGTCTTCTTGCTGTGTCCTCACATAGTGGAAGGGGCAAGGGAATTCTCTGGAACCTCCTATGAAAGAGTGTTAATTCCATACATGAGGACTCTACCCTCATGACATCATCACTTCCAAAGGCCCCACCTCTAAAAACCATCACCATGGGGTTTAGGATTTCAATTTATGAATTTGGGACAGCACATTCAGATGATAGCAAAAGCCATCAAGTCCAATTTTGAATTAGGTTTCTGGAATTTGCCTTAAAAATGCCCAATATGCACCAATTTCCCTGACTTCTACTCCCTCCCTACCTCCAGTTGAGGTCCTTGCCTTCTTGTCTTTCCAAGCCCTTGCTGGTGGATGTCTTGTGTGGTGTATTTGCGTAACAAGTTGGAAGTTCCTTGCTCTGTGAATTAATAATAGAATTATTTTTTAGTTGTTAAGTCCAAGGTTGCTGAGTTTATCTGGCAAGGTTGTCTTCAAAACTAGCGAGGTACTAGATCTTTTGTTTGTTTTTTTTTAGTTTGGTTTTGTTCTTGGGTGTTTTGTTTGTTTGTTTGTTTGTTTCAATTTTTGACTGCCCCACAGCATATGGAGTCCTGGGCCAGGGATCAGATCTGAGCTGCAGTCTATACCTACACCATGGTAACGCCGGATACTTAACCCACTCTGCCAGGCCGGGGATCGAAACTACATCCTAGCACTGCAGAGGGAACACTGAGGATCTGGTCGTGACATGGCAGAAACTCATAAGGAGGTACTGTTGATTTGACTAGATCTGTGCCTAAACTGAGTCTCTGGGTTTGGGACCTCTCTGGTAGCCACAATAAAACAGTTCTTGGATTGAGCCCCAAAACTCTGTCTGGTGAAAAAAATGCATGTCTTTTTCTTATTTGTAGAGTCACGGAGTCATAGAATACCTATACTGAGCAGGTCTTGGAGACCATCGAGTCTAACATCTCCATTTTCATGTGGGAGAAGCTAGGACCCTGAGAGGTTAAGTTGTTTTCTTAGAGGACATGCTAAGAGTTAGTGGCAGAGCCAGGACTGGAACTCAGATCTCCTTGCTCTTTGTGTTAAACCCTTTGTAAATTTGAGGAGGAGGAGAGGAATGACAAAATGGCAACCTTAGGTCTTCAGAGTCAAATACAGGGCGTCAACAGGGGTGCAAAGGAGCCTCACTGGCAGCCTCCCCAGAACTCCCTGCCCAATGCTTTCCCCAAATTAGCCCAGTTCCAAGGAGTTCTAAAGCCCTTCCTTTTTTTTTTTTCTTTTTTTTTTTGCCACAGCCATAGCATGCAAAAGTTCCCAGAACCAGGGATCCATCTCAAGCAACAGCAGAAACCCAAGCCACGGCAGTGACAATTCTGGATCCTTAACCTGCAGAGCCACCAGCAGACTCTGTCTGAGGCCCTTCTGAAGCTGAGATCCTGAACCTGGGAGGCTGGGACATCTGGGGCTGGTAAATTGTTTCTGCATCCTCCAGGTGTGTGAAGCATGCGCAAGGGCAGAAGCCCTCAGCCGCATCAAGAGGCCGGCAGCACTGGGCAGGGGACAGGGCTCTCTGAGCTACTCTGCTGGGTTTTAAACTCTTATTTTTGGCCACATCCATGGCCTGCAGAAATCCCCAGGCCAGGGATCGAACCCGAGCCGTAACAGGGAAATGCCAGATCCTTAACCCACCCTGCCACCAGAGAACTCCTACACTCTTAGTTAGAGAAACTTTTTTTTTCAAATCAAATCAATAGTAAATTATGGTCTTGTATAAGTGTTAGATAACAGCATTAAAGGAACATCTAAAGGAGAAAAAAAGAACTACCCTGAATCTCACTTTCTCACCCAGTGCTTCTTCCCTCCTGGCTTTTGTCCATGTGCACCCATAATTTTGCTTGGTTGTAATCAGAAGGAGCATACAATTTTGTACTAAAGCAATAAAGTTTTAATGATATATAGATATAGGAGGCAAATGGCCATAAAGCAAAATTTATGCAGGTTTGTAAGGGGAAATCCATTTTAAAGGGGAGAATGTGGGATAATAGCACATATTAGAGCAGCACACTTGGGATGGTACTTATAAAGATTTTAATAAAATCCCTTCTCTTTCCTTTTTATATTGTTCCTTAACCAAGTCATGATGAAATAAATGTAATATATATTCAGCCTATATTTGTACTATTTGATTTTTAAAACAATCACGGTAGTTCAGGAGGAAAAAAAAAACATTGATCTGAGTGCTAGAAGGGACCTTAGAAATATTGCTTCCATCCCAGTAAGAGGCAAATTGTTCAAGGCATTTGGAATTATGAAAGCAAGGCCCAGTTTTAGTAGCCCTCTGTCCTGCTGTGCAAATCCAGCTAACCTCAAATAATAAGTCAACAAGCATTTCTCTATTACTTGCCGTGAGTTTGGGGCTGGGGTTATTAGGAGTCACAAAATGGTAGACCCTTTGCCCACAAGGTTTTTACAAACTCCTTAAGCAAGCATCCCCTAAACCATCAGCCTTAACAAAGACGGGAAATACAACAGGAAAAGTGAGTGTGGGGGTAGCACCCAGAGGTGAGGGGGGGGACACAAGAATTTGTCGTTGAATTTTTTTTTCTTTTTTTCTTTTTGGGCCCCACTCACAGCATATGGAGGCTCCCAGGCTCGGGGTTGAATTGGAGCTGTAGCTGCTGGCCTGCGCCACAGCCACAGCTATGTCAGATCTGAGCCGCCTCTGCAACCTACACCACAGCTCACGGCAACACCGGATCCTTCACCCACTGAGCGAGGCCAGAGATCGAACCTGCGTCCTCTTGGATACTAGTCAGATTCGTTTCTGCTAATCCGCAATGGGAAGTCCTGTTTTGAATCTGAAATGACTAAAAGGCATAGAGGTGGAGATGTCTGGTGCTTGATCTGGATCTTCCCGGTAACCCCACACAAGCGAAACCACAACTAAGCAGTCCCACTGTTTGCCACAACGCTATGCCCTGTCTCTTTAGAGTTTTGAAATCCTCCACAGGTATTGATTAGCCATTAGTGATTCCCTCTGACCCTGCTAAGTATTTCCTCTTCCTCTTTATTACTACAACCTACAACTCTCTGGAAATGGGCTTGAGCAGGTGCAGATCAGAAGACAAGACATTCCTCTTAATGTGAGAAATTAATCTGTAGCTCTAATTGCCACAAATTCTAAAAGAAAAAAAAAACTGCTTTCTCCCAGCATTCAAAATAAAACACAGGCTTTATTTGAATAAAGAAAATACTCTGTGGGGGGGGAGGACTTAAGCTGCTAAAATGTCAATCTTACCACATTGTTAAGGAAAAGCAAGTTTAATTACATTCAAATCTACATAGAATCACTTTTGAGTGGTGTGCACAGGAGCCTAAAGGTCTAGGATTTCAGAATTGACAAGATACGTTAAACAAAGGCAATGGGGAAAGAGCAAAGTATAATGGGAACAGCGTGAGCTATGATTTCAGAATCAGAGGCTCTAAGCCCTAGAGCCAACTCTGCCATGAAGCCCTCTAGGACCTCCGTCAAGTCCTTACTCCCTCTGGACTATAGTTCTGTCACATACAATAGAAGGTGCCAAAGTATAAATGTTCTCCAGTTGCCTTCTGCATCTATGAAAACCTCAAGGGAAGTCGAGTCTGGATTCTTACCCCCCCCAATACTTAGCTTATTGTGCAGAATCCACTATTATTGGTAGTTCTATATCTCCATGAAGTATATAGAGAATCGACCTGGAATTTTCCAATTCACAGATGTCAAAACAGAGGCCAAGGAAGCGATCCCATCTGAGATGGTCCAGAAGATGCATGGTGACTCAGAACTTGATGGACGAAAACCATACTGTGTCCCAGAAGCCAGGCCCTGGAGCAATCAACTATAAATAAAAGGCAGTTAGTTCTCAGTTCAGGGACAAGGAGCCTACCATTATCCATCTTCCTTTTCCCCCTCCCTGACCCTCCCCAGGGGGGTACAAAAAGAATTTGGGGAGAAACATAATTATAAGTGACTCTGTACTTGAGGTCACCAAGAATTCTGGCTTCTGGGACAGTGACACAGGAGAACACAGCTAGCACAGGGCAGCCCCTGCCAAAGGGACCTATTACCTTAGTTGAACAACTGCTCTGCACCTGGGTGTGTAAACAAGCGTCGGGAAGGAAGATTTAGACAACTCAAAAGACTAGCTGCTGTAATAAGCTTTAAGGGCTGTACCCCAAGACGTAGCTGCTGATGGGCAGCCAGCTATAGGCTTTCTCTGCCCAGAGTTCAGGCTGCTGCATTATCATGGCAAATGGCCTCTACGCACTTCCGAGCCTGGTGATTACTAACCCAACTAGCCTTTTCTCTTTTTCTATTCAGGAGCGAAGCTATTTGGAGGACTCAGTTCTTGGTTCAGTGTCTGTCTCCCAACTCCTGAGCTGCATCTCCGGAGATCTTGAGAAGCATCCAGAAAGAGCTGGAAAAAAACAGAAAGGATGGTAGAACACAGAAATCTATCAGGGCCATAAATGGCAGCTAAATTATCATTTCCTTTCCTAACCAGTGGTCTGGCAAGGTGCGCTGCACGCAGACAGGAATACTCCAAGTCAATTCATTTTCTGTAAGGATGATGCTTGGACCAGAATTTCACCTACAGAAGTCAAAGGTTTCCAGGTGGTTCACAAATTGATCTACAAGTATACCTGAAAAGGCTCCTAACTCAGGGCATCATGAAGACAAAAAAAAAAAAAAAAAAAAATTGAAATCTGACCCGTGGACTGCAAGCTATATACAGCTTCGTGTATAGTTACACATAATTATGCAAGTGACAACAATAAGAAATGTACAGCAGGGTTCTGAGGTTAACTTCTAATCTCCCCTCTTTGGGGATGTGATGGAAAGCCGCAGAGGTGACAGGGAATTGCCTTTGTCTGGTCCTGCGGGGATTTATTTTCTTTTCATATGATCCAGATTCTGCTGATCCGCCACGTCCCAGGCTGTTCTTGTTCCGTGCCATTCTGTGCCGGAATGGTTACTTCCTGATATCAGTGTCATTATTACTAATTTCAGAAAATGTCTGTCTCTTAGCCTCAGATTTTCCAGAGCCATCTATTGTAGTTACAGGAGAGTGCTTGCTTTTCTCCCAGTTCTGTCTGTTGAATGCCTATTTGCCAGTCATCTATTACCTCGGGACTGGCTTTTTCTCCTATGTGACTGTGGCTTTCGATCTCTCCCTGAATACCTCTGCCTGAAACCCCTGGGTTGCTCAGAAATCCTAGAGGAAGATAGGGCATTTATGAACTGGCTCCTTTGGATAGGAATGATTATTTGTGAATCCAAACAGAAATGTTCCCTTCGCTACCTCTGCAAAAATACTGCTTTACAATGTCTGGCACACCTCCCTGCTGACAGCAGCCTTCGATTTGATTCTTTAACCATTTCACATCCTCTGTTGTATTGGAACAAACTTGCCAATTTGCCCCCCACCAAAGTGGATCCTCCTTGCATTCTAACTGATAAAACTCTGTGATTGAATCAAGGACTCAATTAAGACCATGAAAGTTTTGGAGTTCCCATCATGGCTCAGCGGTTAATGAAACTGACTAGCATCCATGAAGATCCGGGTTCAATCCCTGGCCTCAATCCCTGTGGGCTGGGGATCCAACGTTGCCTTGAGCTATGGTGTAGTTTGCAGACGCAGCTCGGATCCAGCATGGCTGTGGCTGTGGTGTAGGCCAGCGGCTGCAGCTCTGATTAGACTTCTAGCCTGGGAACCTCAAAATGCCCTGAGTGTGCCCTAAAAAGACAAAGAAAAAAAAAAGACCGTGAAAGTTTCAAAGATACATGATCCTTTAAAACAATGAATTGTACTTGGTTTTGCCTTAATATATTTTTACTTTCTAAGGACTGGTTGAGGGTGGGTTATCATAGGCAGAATCTATACTTGGCAAAGAAATTATCTAAATGACAGAATATTTTGCCCCTGACTTGGTTACCAACAGCTAAATCTGAGCCACCTGACTACAGTCTTATAGGAAACATTTGGACACTGAGTCTATAAAACATCATTTTTATCAAAATATATAGGATGGTCCTGTAAAGCAAGCTTAAAACAGTTTGCGTCAACAGTCAATGTTCATTCGCAGCTAAAACATTGTATAAAAGCCATTTACAGGTGGAACAAATCAGCACCCATCCATAGATAAACAGATAAACACAATGTGGCCTACCCATACAACAGAATATTATTCAGCCTTAGAGAGGAAGGAAATTCTGACAGATGAATGAACCTTGAGGACATTATGTTCAGTGAAGTAAGCCAGTCACAAAAGGACAAATACTGCAGGATTCCAATTATACGAGGCACCTAAGTGGTCAAATTCATAGAGACAGAAAGTAGAATGGCTGTTGCCAGGGCCTGGGGGAAGGGGAATGAGGAGCTCGTATTTAAAGGGTAGAGTTTGGGCTTGATAAGAAGAGAACTCTAGAGGTGGCTGGTGGTAACGACTGCACAATGTGAACGTGCTTAATGCCACTGAACGGAAGGAACCCTTTCAAATGATTGAAATGGTGGGATTTATGTGATGTGCAGTTTACCACAGTTTTTTAAAATACGATATAAAAAATTCATTTCCAGAGTTCCCACTGTGGCTCAATGGGTTAAGGACCTGACAGTGTCTGTGAGGATGTGGGTTTGATTCCTGGCCTTGGTCTGTGGGTTAAGGATCTGGTGTTGACCCGAGCTGTGGTGTAAGTTATAAACACGGCTCAGATCCTGCGTGGCTGTGACTGTGGCATAGGCTGGGAGCTGTAGCTCCGATTCGGACCCCTAGTCTGTGAATTTCTATACGGCCCTAAAAATGAAAAAAAAAATTTTTTTTAAGTTATGCTTTGTTATTTTACTCTCAAAGAGAGTAGACTATCGTGGTTAAAAGGCAGAGGCATGGCTCACAGTTCTCCCCAAGTCACACGGCAACACTACTCTTTGGTTTGAAGACCCTGGAAGCAGTTCTGGTTCCCTTCTGCCTCTCAGACCTCAGTGCAGCTGGGGGTCCCCTCACCCTGCCCTCCGATCCCCAGTCTGAGTGTATTCTGCTCACCAAACCGAGTAGGGGTTAGGAATTAGGAGTCAGGGCCAATTACCCCAAGAGCTGAAATATATACATATAAATGTTTTCACTGTTAAGCAGAGAACCCTAAAGGCCTCACACTCACTACCAGTTTTATAACTGTTGATGGTATCAACTTTAAGTAAGGCACATATTCATCACCACATGGAAGCTGAAATGAAAATTAATTCCAAATGAAATCCTAATGAAAATAAGTTCTTAAAATAAAAATAAGCCCCTGCCCCTCCCCCCCCTTTTTTTCAGTAACTCTGCAGATGACTCTGCCTTTGTTTCCTTTTTCCACCTCTGACTCTGTTTCTGGAATGAACGAGGGTGATGTGGCAAAAAGAGAGGGGGAGGAGGGACGGGCTTTAAAGCCCTAAAGATGGATCCAATTCCTACATCTCTGGCTCTCTCTGGAACCCCAGCTGTCTATCTGCAAAATAGGGATGATAATACAGGCATCTCTCCCGCAAGGCTGTTAACAAAGATTAGAAATGACGTATGAATAGCATCTGAAGCAGCAGTTGGCACATAGTAGGGGCTATGAAACGACAGCAATGCTCGTGATGCCTGCAGCCCCTATCGTGCACCGACACCGTCACACAGCTCAGCCCCACCTCCCTCACCATTCCTCAGTAACAGGTGTTCTGTGCATCATCAGCAGTAAACACTGCATTCGGACACTCTCTCCGCCTGTGCAGAGGTAAAGATGCTTGAAAGCCGGGGGCCAGAAAACCAGTTTGGAGATCCCTGCAATTACTCAGAGGAGAGCTAATGAAGACCTGAAATGACCTAGGAAGCACTTGGGAGATAAAGCCACTAGGACAGACAATTGTTTGGATGTGAGAGCCAGGGGAGAGGACGAAGATTCCTCTAATTTTTTTTTCTGTTCCTTTTTTTTTTACAGCTGCACCTGCGGCATATAGAAGTCTCCAGGTCAGGAGCTGAATCAGAGCTGCAGCCGAGGCCTACACACAGCCATAGCAAGGCCAGATCCAAGCCACATCTGTGGTGTACAGCACAGTTTGTGGCAACTCCAGATCCTTAATCCACTGAGCAAGACCAGGGATCAAACCTGCATCCTCACAGAGACAGCATAGGGTCCTTAACCCAATAAGCTGCAACAGGAACTCCCAGGCTCCTCTAATTTTTCAAGCGTATTTGACAGAGAAAAGCTGCCCTTAGAAGAACTGGCTATCACTCTAAAAAAAAAGGAAAAAAAAGAAAAAAAACCAGAGTTCCATTGTGATTCAGCAGGTTAAGAACCCAGCTAGTATCCATGATGACGTAGGTTCGACCCCTCACCTCGCTCAGTGGGTTAGGGATCCCGTGTTGCCATGAGCTGTGGCATAGGCCAGCAGCTGCAGCTCTGATTTGACCCCTAGCCTGGGAACTTCCATATGCCGTGGGTGCTGCCCTAAAGGAAAACAAAGAAGAAGAACGGGCTCTCAGAAAGAAAAGAACAGTCAAAATATTTGGGGCATGCCATACACTTTGTCTGCAATAGTTTAGTTCCTCTCTTTGAAAAACCCAGGAAGAACTCATACATGCTAGAGAGAGGAAGTGACTTGTCCACAGTTTCCCATAGGAAACCAGGGGCAAGCAAAGACCCCCATCGTGCCTCGAGGGCAAACCCCTGTAAGACAAAAAGCACAAAAACACAAGCCAGTAGCACAGGAATAGAACTCCAGACTGTGCGGTCTAATTATCCAAAGTCATAGACAAACGGTCAAGATCATTCCTCCAAGTAAAAAATGTTTTCTCTCTCCAGGCTCAGCCCTTCTGAGGACCCGAGCTGGCAGCATGACCATCAGCCGGAATGCTGTCAGATCAGATAGTCAACAAATGTTTACTGAGGCCTACGGTATTGGGGTTAGCCTAGAGAGGTGACGTTACTGCCTTCCCTTAGGAGTCAACCGGCTTAGCACACAGATGCGGCCACCGAGACCACTGTTTGTTTTCCAGAGGAAGTTCATCTGTTTATCTCGGACAGATCCACAAATAGTGGCTTCCTGCGCTTACGACCAGGGACTGTGTGCTCCATGACCAAGCTGGATGCACTTGGCTGCCACACTTAGAAAGCTGTCATTAGAAAGATCCTCCAGTGCCAATCTTCTTTCTCCCTCTGTTTGCCACTGGATCACCAGTGGAGGCAGATGGTGGACGGCAAACACATCCATAAACCAGGCAAATGTGAACCATGTTGATAATGGAAATCCAACGCTGGGCACGCGTGCCCGTGGGGCTGATGGCTGCCATGAGACCACTGGATGGGAATGGGAGGCAGGCTTCAGGTTAACACAGGGAGAACGTCCTCAGCAGTGACCAGGATGCCCTGCTGAGTCAGCCTCCTCCACCAGCACGGAAAACGGAAAACTCTCTGGGCCTCCAGGTTCACGTCTTTAAAAGGCTATGAGGCTTAATGCCCCCTCAGTTGGAGAGTAGCCTAAAGAGATACACAGCACAGGGAGAGTTTAGCACAGACACTGCCACATAGTAAGCACCCAATAAATGCTGACTGCTACTAATTTCACTCCATGAAGGAGTGGGCTGCCTGCGCCTGTTCTCATGCGCATTCTCCCTCCGAATTTGGACACTCTTGTCAATAACACTGCAGAGGCGACTTCGGTGTGGGTGAGAAATGGACACTATTTTGCTTGTTCCAAAGCTATTTTCTCTGCTGAGACTCTGAAACACGGAGTCCAGCTACATGCTTCCTGCGTGGGCATCCGCGTCACCCCGTGTCCACTCAGCCCAAGTTCAAGGGACGCTTACTACGTCCAGAGCATTGGGCACTAAGTGTCAACAGTGGGGCTTTTCACCACCAAGGCTGGGCAAGCTCGTTTACACCCAGTCAGTATGGCCGTGGCACTAACAATCTTGGGAGGGGGCCACTGGACAGCTTACACGCGCTAATCAAATGAAGACTTGTTTTCTATTTCTGCCTTTGGGATTATCTAAGGGATTGGCAGGTCTTTAATTCACTCCAAGCTGCTTGACCACGATGCCAGACCTGCTACCGAAAACACCCTGCCAAGCGTGATGCTTGTTTATCAAAACAAGGTTTAAAAAAATCTTTGCTTTCAATTTCCACTCTATTTCCTAATCAAGAAATGCATAATCCCAGGAGAAAATCAGCTCTTATTTCTCTATTTTTCTCTGTCTGTCTCTCTCCCTCTCTGTCTCCTTCTGTCTCCCTCAGTCTCCCTTGCTTCTCCCTCCCTTCTTTCCCTCTCCCCGGACCCCCTCCAGCTTTTATCATTTTAAGCTGTATGCATGCCATTCTTCAGGGGATTAAAGTCAAATTTAGTCTTCTGCAATTGTTATTACCTACCCCTTGGCTTATGAGATGCATTTGCCTGCATTTGTAATGCATCAATAACTTCCACTCTCCTCCACTTGTAAACAATGCATTATATTAAATAGCCTGTGTCTAGCCTTGTATTGAAACAGACGATAAATTAGGACTTCCAGTTCTTGGTTTTTACTGATTCCTAAACCTGCCAGTTACATGCCTGTCCGCCCCACTGAACATTCTCTCTAAAGCTGAGAATGCACAAAGCCCTTGTTCATCGTTCTCCTGTCTCCATCACTGCTGCCGGCTGTCAGTTTCACACCACCAAGCAGATTGTAATTGGCAGGATGAGGTGCAGAAATAGGGAATGGTTTGAATATGTGGTTCTCACCACACAAACACACACACACACACACACACACGCACGTACACACACACAGTCTTTCTCGCTTTCAACATTTCTGCAAATTTAGGGACGTGATATGGGAAGCTTCTAATCAGAATCCACAAGGGCTGTCCATAGACTGGAAGCAGAGAGAGGGAACACAACACAATCAACAGCCAGTGCTGTCCTGATCCAGCACAAGGCCTGCCAGATCCTGGATGGATGTTATTTGGGGAATGTGCCCTGGTGGGAGTCAGCCCTTGGGCTTTGTTGGGTGGCTTCCCTGGGGTCTGAGATCTTCAGGCTTCCCCAGGGTCATGATCGTCCTGCTCAGCCTTGAGCGAGGTCTGGGAACAAGGAACAAATTCTAGCTCAGAATGTCAGGTGGTTTTTGTGGGTCTTTTCCTTCTTGGAAATGAAAAGTCAACATCAGTCTTATCATGCAGGGTATTTCAACGTCTACCTTTCTCATATAAACTCAGACCTAGCTGAACTGGATCATCTAGTGCAGCTTTTTATTGTTGTTGTTTTTTTTCAGCCTCAGAAAGAGCGGTATTCTAAACCAGATAACTCGTTGTGGTGGGGGCTGTCCTGTGCATCAGTAGGATGTTTAACAGTATCTCTGGCCTCTACTAGAGCATTCGCTAGATGCTGGGAGCAACATGCTCTGATTCAGGACAATCAAAAATATCTCTAGATGGCGTTCCCGTTGTGGCTCCGTTGTAATTAAACTGACTAGTACCCATGAGGATGCGGGTACGATCTCTGGCCTCGATCGGTGGGTTAAGGATCCAGTGTTGCCGTGAGCTGTGGTGCAGGTCACAGACACAACTTGGATCTGGCATTGCTGTGGCTGTGGCGTAGGTCGGCAGCTGCAGCTCTGATTCAACTCCTACCCTGGCAACTTCCATATGCTGCAGGTGTGGTCCTAAAAATAAAAATTAAAATTAAAAAAAAAAGTCTCTAGAAGTTACCAAATGGCTCCTTCAGGGCAAAATCAACCTCAGTTAAGAACTGCAACAACTTAAAATTATATTTAGTCTTGATATCTGCGTAAAGTTACAAAATTTCAGACTTAGTAAAAAGCTAGAGCGATCCTCTACTCCTGTGCTTCTCAAAGTGTGGTCCCCAGACCAGCATCACCTAGAAACTTACTAGAAATGCAAACTATGGAGCTCCATCCCACATAGACTGAGTCAAAAACTCTGGCATGAGGCCCAGCCTTCTGTTTTAATAAGCCTTCCAGGTGAATCTGACCAACATCGAAGTTTGAGAACTATTGCACTGTTTCAACACTTTTCCCTTTACAGATAGAAAAACTGAGACCCAGAGAGGTGAAGTGACTGCCACCGAGTCACACAGCAACTGCAGACCCAGATCTTCTATGGCCCAGACCTTTACTCCCCTTGACAGATTGCCTACAAATTAACCTGTCTGTTCATACTCCCTTCCTGCCCACAGCGAGGTGTGTGGCAGTGCTTGGGGTGTGAGTGCGGGTCTGCGGAGGTATGTAGGGTGATCTCTGGGCTTGTGTCTACAAGTGTGCAAGCCTCGGCATGTGTGTGCAGAAGGTCCACAGAGGTGAGAGGCAGAAGTTCTCGTCCAGAGGCCCTGCACGGGCTCCGGGGCCCCCATCTCTGAACGCAGGATAAGTAACCTGTGACAGTCTCTGGCAGCTTGTCCCTCAGTCTGAGGGCTAGTGGCAGGCATGCATTTTGTAAGGCAGATTTCGGCAGGCAGAAACTGACATGTCCCTTCTTGCAGAGAGGATGACGATGAAAATTCATCCCTGGGGGCCTTCCAGAAAACACACATGTTAATCCGGGGTCAATAGAATGACTGTTTTCAACTGAAATTCAAACAGCCTTTATGCTCTTTCCCCTACAGAACCTATCAATTGCTAGAATTAAAAACAGTTATTTTCACATAAAATAGAGCCTCTGACCCCTGGTCTTGTGTGAACATTAACAGTTTAAAAATAAATATCAGATTTTCTAGTTCAGAAGAAGCTCTAAACTCCTATCTGATTTATTGATTTATTGATTTTGAAAACACTGTATTTTTTTTTTGTTTTGGTCTTTTTAGGGCTACACTGAGTCATACGGAGGTACCCAGCTAAGAGTCAAATCAGAGCTGTAGCTGCTGGCCTACACCACAGCCACAGCAATGCTAGATCCAAGCTACACCTGTGGCCTACACCACAGCTCATAGCAACACTGGATCCTTAACCCACTGAGCAAGGTCAGGGATCAAACCTGCGTCCTCATGGATACTAGTCAAATTTGTTTCTTTTGAGCCACGACAGCAATACCTGTATCTTTATTTTTCAATATTTTATTTTTTTCCTTTTTAGCTGCCCCATGGAATATGGAATTCCTAGGCCAGGGATCAGATCTGAGCCACAGTTGCAGTTGCGACCTATAGCACAGCTGCAGCAAGCAGGATCCTTTAACCCACTGTGCTGGGCTGGGGATCAAACCTATGTACTGGCATTGCAGAGACACTGAAGATCCCATTGCACCATGGTGGAAACCCCCTGTCTGATTTAAATCCTGATTTCAGTCAAGTGTAGATGTGTTGGGGTAGCTTATAGAAATGTTGTATATAGCAGACAGGACAGCCCAGGCTGTAAATTCACAGCAGAGCTTGGAAAAGACTCCTGACTTTGATCATACGATTATGTTCCTTTTTTTCTTTTTGTCTTTTTGTGTTATCTAGAGCTGCACCCGCGGCATATGGGGGTTCCCAGGCTAGGGGTCTAACAGGAGCTGTAGCTGCCGGCCTTCGCCACAGCCACAGCAACGCAGGATCTGAGCCGTGTCTGTAACCTACACCACAGCCCACGACAACACCAGATCCTTAACCCACTGAGCGATGCCAGGGATCAAATCCACAACCTCATGTTTCCTAGTTGGATTCATTTCCACTGTGCCATGAACTCCAAGAACCTTTTCTTTATCAGGTCACACGTCTGTCAGGATTTATCCATTTCAAATGGAGAAACAGACTGTTCCTTGACAGATATGTGGGGTGGGAGGAGGGCCAGTCCTTGGACTTGGGTTCTGGTAGCATCTGGCCATGCTTCCCCACCCAGGACTCAAGATCTCAAGATTTCCCTGAGCTCCTAGAAATGGGAAGATTCCATTCCAGGAAAGGATTACTCAACAGATCTGCAAGGAGAGGATGCAAATGAAGTGAGTCAAACCTGGAAACCTTAATAGTCCACTGGACCACACTAAATTGCCTTCTTATAATCAGAAGTGGTAGAATGTTGGCAAATTCCCAGGGTTCAACCTAATAGCATTCGTAGGTCTCTTATTAGCTGTCTAGTGAACACTCACTGTGTCAACAGGAACTCAGAAGAAGGAAGAAGCACACATTTCCTGAAAATTTGAACCAACACCTTTATTAAGTGGTGCAGAATTCACATGTAAGGCTGACAGAAATGCCACCCTTGAGAAAACACACAAGAGCAAAATTTACAGTGATAGAGTATTGAACTTCCTGATGTGTTCCAAGAGCTTTAACTCACTCTATGTGATGTATACGTTAATACTGAGCGATAGGCAGCTGCAGTAAACAGGTGAAGCTACTTGCCACCTAAGAGACTGAGGTGAAATGTATTTGCATAACACAAGGACCTTTCTTGATGTGTGGAGGGTGAAGGAAAGACTGGGCTTGCAAAGTTTGACCCATTTGGGGTGTACTGACAACAAGTCATATGAGATGAAGACGAGGAGTCCTATTCACCAAGAGAGCTGGGTTGGTGTGCCTAGCCATTCAACAAGCATGTGACTTGAGAGTTTGTAGAATTGTGGGTCCCGCAACAAACCCACTGAATCAGAATCTCCTGGGAATAGAGCACAGAAATCTGCATTTCTACCAATCACCTCTACCAACCCATGCCTCTTCTTTTTTGCTCTTTAGGGCCACACCCACGACATATGGAAGTTCAGCTGGCGGCCTACACCACAGCCACAGCAATGCAGGATCCAAGTCATGTCTGCAACCTACACCACAGCTCACAGCAATGCTGGATCTCCAACCCACTGAGTAAGGCCAGGAATAAAACTTGCATCCTCACTGGCTACTGGTTGGATTTGTCTCCTCCGCATCACAAAGGCAACTCTTTTTTTTTTTTTTTTCCATTTTATGGCTACACCCACAGTATATGGAAGTTCCCTGGCTAGGGGTTGAATCAGAGCTGTAGTTGCTGGCCTACACCACAACTCACAGCAACGCCAGATCCTTAACCCACTGAGCAAGGCCAAGTATTGAACCCACATCCTCACTGAAGGGGATTTGAAGGCAATCTGTAGACAGTGGCTAACTGTCTTCTTGACCCACTGAGCCATAAATAGGAAACCCCCATGACTCTAATTTAGATATTCCCAGAACCATTTAAGACATAGCAGGTGAGGAGTTCCCATCATGGCTCAGCTGTAACCAATCCAACTAGTATCCATAAGGATGCAGTTCAAACCCTGGCCTCACACAGTGGGTTAAGGATCTGGCGTCTTTGTAGTTCACAGACACAACTCAGATCCCACATTGCTTAGACTGTGATGTAGGTCAGTAACTGAGCTTCAGTTGGACCCCTAGCCTGGGGAATTTTCATATGCCTCAGGTACAGTCTGAAAAAATGGGGTGAGGGGGGAGTAAGGCATACCAAGTGAATTAAGAGCAATTTGGGGGGGACTGCCCAAGGGAATATGGAGTTCCCAGGCCAGGGATCATATCTGAGTCACAATTGTAGCTGACTTCAGCAACACCGGATCCTTTAACCCACTGAAACCACTGTGCCAGGCCAGGGATTGAACCTGTGTCCCAAGGCTCCAGAGATACTGCTGATCCTGTTGCACCATAGCACGAACTCCATGAGCAAGTGTCTTATAAACTCACAAACCTAGGCTGAATCTTGTTTCTGCCACTCACTAGTTGTATGGCCTTGGTTATCTAACTTCACTGAGCCTCAATACTCCCATCTATAAAAACTGGATGATAATAGTACTTACCTTTCAGAGTGACTGGGCAGATTTAATTAGAGGTTGTTTATAAAGTACTTAATAAGCACTTAAAATTTTAGTTGTATTTATTTACTATCATTTATGAATATCCATAATATACAAGGCAATGCAGGGAAAGGATAGAGAGAAGAACACAAAAATGAACAAAAGAACCCCTCAGTCATCAAGGAAATTATATCTAGTGTAGTTGCATTTAAAGCTTCCCTGGAGTTGCAATGTGGCTCAGAGGATTAAGAACCGGACAGAGTCCGAGCAGAGGTGGGTTCGATCCCTGGCCTCGCTCAGTGGGTTAAGGCTGTGGTGTAGGCCTGCAGCTGCAGCTCCGATTTGGCCCTTTCTAGGATTATCAAGGTGTTACCAGCCTGAGCCAAAACCATTTACAAACCCTTGATCCTACTCAGGAGTCACCTTTGTAAACCTTTCTAAGTCAAAGGTGGGAAATCTTCTGGGAATGTGGGTGAGCCCAAAAGTTAACCTTCCTTTGATCCAGACTAGGCATAGTGAGTGACTTTAAACTACCAAATGTTGACCGAGAGTTTGCCAGCCTATGTCGCTCACACTGAGTTTTCTACAAATGGGTTTGATGCTCGAAAGAACCTTAGCCTCAGGAAATGTGTAAGAGTGCTCTTGGCCACTGTCTACAGATCTCCTTCAAATCCCCCTTTATGGGATGGTGGCTCCCAGGACCCTGTTGATCTATATACGCCAACAGAGGAGAGCAAGGGGTGAAGGGGACATTCCCAGAACAGGCCCTATCAAAACCCATCCCCTCTGAAGGGAAAACACATCCCCTACGAAACTCCACTGATGCTTCAAGGTTCTGTGGTAATGTTTTATAAACACTATTGTCAGTTCTCTGCGCCAAAGGAAGAATATCACTAGCAGCTATTTTTTCAAAATTATAGCTAATTCCAAAATCATATCTGGGGGCTCTAAGACTGCGCAATACTACAGAGAAACTACTCCAACCCAAATGACGCAGGAAAAGCTAAAAAGTTATATCCCTGCCCCCACCTGAAATCCTTCTCCTGTGTAACAAGCAGTGAGCACCTCCAGAGTTGATGTCAAACAACCTGAAGCTGATTTCCCCTCTCTCTGATTCAAATCCGGTTGCAGCTGATAAGTGAGGGTTTAATTCAAAAAGCCTCTTAGTGAAATTATAGACCTCATAGTAGCATACATATAAGGGAGAGTTACCAAATATGTTGAAATAAGAACTTTATCAACTTTGCTAATTATGTCAAGGAGAAATTTAAATCAAGAGTTTCCAAGGAGGAGTTCCTGTCGTGGCTCAGTGGTTAACAAATCCGACTAGGAACCATGAGGTTGTAGGTTCAGTCCCTGGCCTCACTCAGTGGGTTAAGGATCTGGCATTGCTGTGGCTGTGGCGAAGGCCGGCGGCTACAGTTCTGATTAGACCCCTAGCCTGGGAACCTCCATATGCCATGGGTATGGCCCTAGAAAAGGCAAAGAGACAAAAAAAAAAAAAAAAAAAAACGAGTTTCCAAGGAGGAACAATGGTTGGATAACCTGTCATCAGATAAGTGGAAACTCTTTTTCAAGAGTTATGAGGAGTTCCTGTTGGCGTTCAGAACACAGAACCCCACATTGTCTCTGTGAGGATGTAGGTTCAATCCCTGGCCTTACTCAGTGGGTTAAGGACCTGGCATTGGTGCAAGCAGTGGTGTAAGTTGCAAATGCAGTTCAGATCTGGTGTTGCCATGGCTGTGGTATAGGCCAGCAGCTGCAGCTCCAGTTCGACTCCTGACCCAGGAACTTCCAAATGCTTCAGGTCTGGCTATAAAAAGGGAAAGTGCTTAACTTGTACAATGATTTTCAGTGGTAGCTCTTTAAAATGTCCAGACATCCAATTAAATCAGAATTCCCGGGGGTTGGGCCAAGCCATCAATATTTTTTAAAAGATTCCCAAGTGGTTCCAATGGGCATCTTAGGTTGAGACCTAGTTAACGGAACTCAGTTACCTGAGGAAGGTGCTGCTTTTTAAAACAGTTTGACTTTTTTCCTTGAGCACCAGACAAATCATGTCAATTAATTAACACTTTCCAAACAACAGCAGTGGAATTAACTGCTGGTAATATTCAGACCATGGAATTAGACATGACTCCTAGGCATCAGATTCATCTCCCCAGATAGAAGGTTGAACATGGATTTCTGAAAACAAGTGCTTGGCAGACAGGAATCAGGGACAGGCTGACCCCGGCTGAGCAAGTACCATGTAGGGTACAAAAAGACAAAACCATGAGCTCATTTCTATACTCACCCAGATTTATTGAGTGCGCCAAGCACTGTGCTAGGGTCTGGAGAGTGTGAAATTAAGAGAATATGACTGAGGAATTCCCGTCATGGCTCAGAGGTTAACGAATCCGACTAGGAACCATGAGGTTGCGGGTTCGATCCCTGGCCCTGCTCAGTGGGTTAAGGATCCGGCGTTGCCGTGAGCTGTGGTGTAGGTTGCAGACGCGGCTAGGAGCCGGCGTTGCTGTGGCTGTGGTGTTGGCCAGCGGCTACAGATCCAATTAGGCCCCTAGCCTGGGAACCTCCATATGCCGCGGATGCGGCCCTAGATAAGGCAAAAAAAAGACAAAAAAAAAAAAAAAGAGAGAGAATATGACTGATGACCCCACCAGAACAGACAGTCTAATGGGGAGAAAGAAATGTAGGCAAAACTTGCCTGCCATGCAACATGTAAGCGAAGTACATAGCATGTATTTGGGGAGCACAGAGGTGGCATAGAGGCCTCGAGATGACACGTGAGGATTCCTGGAGAAGATAACTATGAGATGAATCTAGAAGGGTAGGTGGAAGTCTGATAGGTCAATGGGGTCTATAACCTGTGCCAAGGTGAGGAAGAGCTTGACCAGCTCTGGGAACAACACAAGAAGTGACAGATATAGCTGGTAAGGTATGCAAGGAGCTGAACATAAAGACCCTTGAATGCCATCTAAGAATTTTGATTTAATCTTGAAAGTGATGGTGGTTATTGACGGATTTCGAGTAAGAAACTGACATGAGGTTCATATTTAGAATGTTCACTCCAGCAGTTTATAAAGATTTACCACTCAAAATGTGGGCCACAGACCAGCATCATCACATGAGAGCTTCTTAGAAATTAAAAAAAAAAGAAAAACCCTTAGTTCCCAAATGTAACTAAATCAGAACCTGCATTTTAAAAAGCTCCCTCGATGATTCATATTCACATTAAACTTGGAGATGCACAGTTAAAAAAGAATTTTCATGAAAAGGAAGACCAGTTAGGAGACATGGCAAAGATTTGTTATACCACCTTTTGAAACAGCTCTTTAACCAACACCTATGGATAGACTCATGTATAGACTGTCCTCCAAAACATCCAATTGATAAGTGAAACACTCCAGCAGCACTTGTATAGGCAAACTGAGCTCTTTCTTCAAATTACCTTCATTTTCTACCAGATTAGCCATAATCGCATAGAGAGAACCACCGTATGAGAACAATAGGTTATGTGTACTAGGAGATGCAATAGTATCTATTGTGGGGATTTCAGCTAAAGTTTCAACAGAGGGAGGAAAATTTCCTTTATTTGGTCTTTATAATGGATAGGAAATGAGACCATAGTCTTTCTCTCTTTATCTCCAACACCATGTGTGGAGTGAACACTATAATAATAGTGGGGAAATCACAGATCCAGACAAAAATCATTTGTGGATTTTAAAACTGCTGCTTGGCTATGCTGAGAGATACATGAAGAAAGACAGAGATAGGCAGGGATAGAGAATGTAAAAAGAGAGACGGGAGAAGCTATGTACCTTGAAGAGGTCTTTGGTTTCCTCTCTTTGATCATGGGCAACAGTGATAGTGGGACTCAGCTGGGGCAACCCCAAGGCACTCCTTTTCATCAGAAAATAGCCTTCCCACAGAAAGGAGTCCTGACAAACCTGAAAGAAGAAGTGTGATCTACTAGGTAAGAAATAGGGGGGTTAAAAGGACCAACAAGCAATTAGTCTATAAATAAACACAAGTGCACCTCATCTTTAACAATCAGTGTGTTATTGAACAGGGTGTACAACTGGACTGGGGTTAAATTAAACCTATTTTGAGCCCATTCTGAGAATTTGCTATTTAAAGGAATCCTTTGTAAAGTGGATAATCACCCACTAATGAAGCTTTTGTTAAATCTGGAGCTCTGCAAAGCTGAAGTTCCCAAACAAACTGTGATTGGAAGACCACCCCACCCATATCTGGCGGAATACAATGTGTCTGTGTGCCAGAGAACTGAGCTTTGCAAAAGAAAGTCCCGTGGCTAGGGAACCCAACCTCAAAAGGAAATAGAATTCTGCCTTTGAGGAAAGTGGGTGTGGGTAGATAGAAGAACACATAGCTCGGTGACTAGAAGAGAATCTAAGACCCAAGGGTCAAGTGAAGCAGGTGTAAGACTGGTAAGGAGAGAGCAGATGGATTATACATTGGAGGCAGACAGAAGGAAGGGTGAATGACCACAGAAACTCTGGAGATTATACCGAAATCATGATTAAATCCTTCTTTACTCTTCTCAAGATTTCTAGTGCTTGTGTCCAGAACGTTTCAGAATACTGTTAATTCAATTACCCGAGGGGCATCTGTGAATTCTTAACTAGCTAGAGAGACATTCTGGTTGGGAGCAATGTCACACACAAGCGATTTAGTGTTAATCGAGTGATCTTGCATATCCTGATTCTAAGTGCCAAAAGGAGATATAGTCTTCTGTGCTGGACTTCTTCACATGCCTTCACAGAAAATATAGAGCTTGAATGGAAAACTGAAAGATGGGGAAAGTTTGGTAACTTGGAAAGGGAGTTGGAAACAGAATTAAATCCAGAAGTATAGCTTTTTAGGACTCTCTCTTTGATCCTTAGCCTGGAAACTTCCACACGCTGGAGTTGGGCGGGGGGGGAAGCAAACTCTCTTTGTAAGTTACCAAGCACAAGTCATGTACTCCCAAACAAAAAGTTATATCTATCCAGTTATAGCCATGGTATGGGACCCCAAGAAAGAGACCAGGGTAAGGAGGTAAGGAGCCAGTATGTTCCTCTTCCCCACAGCCTTCATCATACTCTCCTCAGCACCTTATACTTCCTGTAGAGCAGACTGCCCCCTTCCTAAAAGCCCAAGGATGAGTGAGAAGGAGGTCAGGAAGCCCCAGGCCAAAAGAGAATCAAAGGAGAATTCAAGAGATGAAAAAGAAATCCAAGAGATGGGCCAGTGAAAGGGTCAGAAAGGGGTTAAGTAGAGTCAAAAGAAGCTCCATTTAGATTTCAACCAAGATCAGTATCAGCTATTTCTCAAAAGCTTTTAAGACTTTGTGTAACTTAGCAACTGACCTATGTTTGTTTTTGTTTTTGTTTTGATTTGTCCATGTCAGTTTCTCTGTAGTTACTATTAGGAAAAAAAAAAGCTTAGGAGTGTGCATTTACTGAGGGATGAGAGGTTAGGGAGAAAATATGTACAATTCCTATTTGGCAAGGTTGTGACAAGGCAGGACAGCAAAGAGATGAGTAAAAGGCCCAATCCTTTGGGTCTTCAAAGGAAAAATCAAAGCCTGAAGGCCACTCCTGGCATCCAGATATGCTCTCAGAAGAATGTGACCCAGAAGGCCCTTGGTGGGACATTTCCTTGAGATGCTTCAGAATTTTCTTCCTCGCCTACTTGAAAATCAGACCCAAAACATATGATTCATTTTCATAGACCACCCACCCCCCTGCTCTTGCATCCCATACTGAACCAAAGGGGCTGGAAAATAAGTCAGGCTCTCTCACAGTTGGCCTGTAGCCCCATGTGAACTATTAGCCCTCCACCCCCACCAGATTCCTGTTCTTTTCTTAGTGAAGAGTATTTGGAAACACCATAGCCAGTGGGTTCTCCCAGTTGTCTGGGATGAATCACAGGTATGGTAGAAAGAAACTCACACACACACACACACACACACACACACACACACACACACACACACACACCACCACCACCACCACCACCACCACCACCACACCTTGTCCTCTCCTTGCTACTGCCATGCTGTGGCAGTTGCAGGCACAGCGCCCAAGTTTCTCACTGACTAGGCTGCATAATGTGCACATCAGCACCACTCTGGTGGACAGCTCATAGCCTGTGGACCTTGTCCTAGAAATTCTTTCAAAACTCTCAGTAAGGCAAAGAAAGCAAACTTTCTCCTATGCTCAGCTGCCCTTTTCAGCTCTTTCTGTTCCACCCTAATGTGGTATGCACTTCCAGAGATGGGGCCAAGGAATGACCAAAAAGAATATCAAGCAGGTCAGTTCTGGGAGCTGCCCTTTCAATAAATAGATCAAACTGCTGCAGCTTACAGGGGACAGAGCTATTCTGCCTAAACTATGCTAAGGCAAAAATTTTGACACACATGTGCCTGCAGTGATATGAGTGGCTATGGTTCTGCCTCCTAGGCAAAGAATGCTCTAAGCTTAGAACCATTTTTGAACAACTTGTTGCTGGTATGTCAAATACGGTGAAGATTGTATTCAGTCTCTTTATTCTGCCAAGAGAGTGAATCCAGCATCATCTTCCTGTGAGGCACTGGGAGGGATATAGAGATGCCTGGAAGAAGACAGGTATAGAGAAGAAAATTTTCTTGAGCACCAAATCGTGTCAAGCCCATTGCTGGGAGGTTTGTATCTATTCTCTCCTTAGATTTCAGATGTCACTATTTCAAAGCGAAAAGGAATAAACTGCCATGAGAGATTTAGATGATAATGATGATAATCACAGTAGAGATAATGTGCTATGGAGACGTCTCTTAATTTCCCCTCTCGCTTTCTTAGTTTTCTCCTAATCATCCTGGCTTCTATTTCCTGTGTTTCCTTCCTGCTATGTGAGGCCTCTAAGGCTGCCTTTGGTCTCAGTCATAAAGTGATTCTGGGAAAGCAAAGAGGTTGGTCTCCATACTGAGATCCCCTGGGTAACCTTGACCCAAATGGAGGCTTCCAGGGAGAAGAGCAAAAAGAAGAGTTCTCCAGAGAGTGGTACATTAAGGAAGGGGCACCCTCAGGAAGTGATCCATCACTCATGACATTCAAAATGGAGCTGGGAAGAGTCAGAGGGTGGGGACCAAGAGAAGGGAGTTTCCTGACTAATGCCCAGAAGAATGAACTAGATGTGCTCATTCAAGGACTCATCTCTCTCTCCCCAGCTTCCACCCTACAGAGGCCCCGCCCAGGAACCTGGGCGCTCAGGGGTGGGGGTGCGGGGGGAGGTGTTGAGCTCAGCCCTGCTCAACACAAGGACTCCAAGCTTTAATCCCAATTAGACTCTCCATTTGCTGCTTGACCCTTGATTTCTTAAGTAGTGTCTACACAACCCCCAAATCACCTTCAGTTGAATCTGAAAATGTAGTCAGTCATTTACCTAGAGGTCTAGGCTCCAAAGCTTTGGACTAGTTTGAAAGGATGCATTTATTGAATTGATTAAATTGGCCAGATGTTTTCTCATTGTTCTGGCATGGCCTCGGGTTCATATCTCGTTATACAGCACTAGAGCCTAAGGGGAAGGATGAATGAGAAACGAATGTGCATTTTTTTAAACCCAGGGTTCTGCTGACTGCACTTTACTCAAATAAATTAGAGTGAGTACACTAGGTTTCTATGAACCAAATCTAAGAGAAGAGTCCCCTCACTGCTGTTGACCCTTCCTTAGTAAAAACTGTAATTCACAGGGCATTTTATAGTTTGTAAAGTATTTCCACATTATCATTTCACTGAAACTCAATGCAAAAAAAGATTTTTTTTTAACAATCCAGAATCAATATTCTCCCACCCATAAAGATCACCTCCCTCTGCTGTAACGTAAATAAAATTCAGCTTTCTTGTGCCTGTTATCAGGCTCAACTCTTGGGATCTGAGATTTGGGGGGGGGGGTCATTCACACCCAAAAGAAAACAAATCTGGCTCCAAAAAAAGATCTTACAGAAACTTGGCATCGAGATGATATACTAAGTTCAAAATTTGGTGGACATCTCTGCTCTAACACATAGCACTGATGGATAACATGTTTTTAAGAAAACATTTAAACATGGAGAACTTGACTCAAATGCCAGATCGACATTCCCATGTGCTATAGGTGAAACAGAAAAACAAGGGTGAGAGTGAGCACTCTTGAAGCCACAGCCGCTGGACGCAGGGCCTGGGAGCAGCAGCAGTGTCTGGGGCTCCACTCAAGTAGACAGCAGTGGAGTTCCCTTCGTGGCTCAGTGGTTAATGAATCCGACTAAGAACCATGAGGTTGCGGGTTCGATCCCTGGCCTTGCTCAGTGGGCTAAGGATCCGGCGTTGCCATGAGCTGTGGTGTAGGTTGCAGACGCGGCTCGGATCCCGCGTTGCTGTGGCTGTGGTGAAGGCCGGCAGCTACAGCTCCTGTTAGACCCCTAGCCTGGGAACCTCCATATGCTGCGGGTGTGGCTCTAGATAAAGGCAAAAAGACAAAAAAGAAAAAAGGTAGACAGCAGCCACTCCAAGTGTTCTTGGTGAGACTGAGGGCCACGTCTGGGCTCGCTCTAGAAGCCACAAGCAGGGTGGTGCTCCTCTACTTCCTCAACCCTTTCCACTCTGCTCTTAAAGAAAGGTTCTAAATCACTGCTGAATAGAGCATGTTTTTAGGGCAGGGAAACTATTCTGCATGATACTCTCATGGTGGATCCATGGCATTAGACATTTTTCCAAACCCACAGAATGTACAATACCCAGAAGAACTCTAAGGAACTCTAATGTAATTCACTGGACTTTGAGTGATAATGATGTGTCGATGTACTTTCATCGATTATAACAGATGTACCACTCTGGTGGGGGGATGTTGATGACAGGAGAGGCATACATTGCGGGGGAGGGTAGGAAGTCTATAGGAAGTCTCTGTACTTTCTGCTCAGTCTTGCTGTGAACCTGAAACTTCTCTGAAAAATAAAGTCTATTAAAAAACACACACACACACACCTGAGAGCTCCCTTTTTCTGTGCTTATTCTGAATTGGGGATCTAGGAGCCTGGAGCTGGTTGCAGGAGGACCGAGAGGCAGTCTCATCACCAGGAACTAACTAAAGCAACCACTGATCTAGCTGGGTCAGATGTTACTTAGCAACAAATAAGGGGAGACTTCCCCGTCTTCTGTGCTGGCTCCACCACCTCTTCCCAATCTCTAAATATTAGAGTGTCCAGGGCACCACCTTCAGTCCCTTTGGGCTCTATCTACGCTCACTCCCCTATAGGGTTCCTATCGCTTGATGCTTCCCAGTTTTATGTGTGTAGCCTTGATTTCCCTCTCTGAGCTCCAGGCTTATATACATAAATTCTGGGAGGACGGAGACTGCCTTAATTCGTCTGTGCATTCTTCCTGGTACCCAGGGCAATACTGAAATAGCAGGTCTTGGTGAGAGGTGCTGCATTAAAGCCTCTGCTTCCCAAACAAGACGGTGACATTGGTGGTGCAGCCCTGAGAGTCCAGTACTCCTTGTTCAGGCCCATGTTTTCACACTCAGGATGCTGGAGGGTGACGTGTCCCTGCGGCATTCCAAGAGTCTGTCCATCTTTGCTCCTACATGAATACCACTCTTTTACCAGCCTTGACTGAAATACCATCACCAACACAGATTTTCAGCTCCCACACAATGGGAAGAAAAAACAGCAGAAATTATTCAGCTCCCTCCGAATAATTTCCGGAATAAATCCAAGAGGTTCCTGGGGTAAGACAGGACAGCATTTCTTCAAGACTTAGCAGAGACAGTTGGTATGAGTTACCACTAGAATAGTGTGCCCGTGTGCTAGGTAGCTTCTAAAATAACCCCCAATCAGCCCCACCCTTGGTATTCACACTTTTGTGTAATCCCCTCCCCTTGAGTGTGGGTTGCAGATATTGACTCACTTGTAATGAATAGGATATGGTATGCCACTTCCAAGATTCAGTTATAAAAAGACTATGGCTCTCTTTGGGAGCTCTCTCCAGAAGAGCAGAGGAGCTGGAAGCAGCCCTGTGGGAGGCACACAGGGTGAGGACCTGAGTTCTGCCAACAGCCATGTGACTGAGCATGAAAGCAGAGTCTTCTTCCCCAGTTGAACCTTGAGCCCCAGCTGACAACTTGACTGCAGCCTTGTGAGGGACCTTGAGCCAGAACTGCTGGCTAAGCTGCTCCCAGATTCCTGACCCACTTAGAACTGTCAGATGACAAATATTTGCTGTTTTCAGCTGCTGTATTTGGAGGTGATTTGTAACGCAGCAATAGGTAGCTAACGCACCAACTTTCACATGGATGGACACCCACGGCGCTGGATACCTAGATAGCTGTTTCCCGTAATTGTTCAGATGTTAGCACACATTCGATTGTGACACACACATTCAGTTCGGTTGTTATGCAACTGTTGGTATTTCACTTCATACTGGATGCTAAACACAGTGCTAAAATATAAAATATTCATTTAAATGCACAAGAAAGCTTTCAGATGCCACCTAACCTTGGGTTCCCGAGAAAGCAGTCTGAGGCAGATCTTAGGTGCCCACACATCGCTAGTGATGCAGTCCCAGGGCCACCAGGGTGAGGAGGGCGAGGGAAGAAGGCAGGGAAGGATGGAGACAAAGGCAAGGTGGTAATTACCAAGCTGGCCACTGCTTCACAAAACCGCACAGCCAGCTGCTTGTCACACCCGAGGTCTCCAGAAATACGGAGTCAGGGCACCTGGACCGGTCCGGGAGGGGGAGAAACAGCGAGCCATTTATCTGTCTGTTCCTTCCTGTCTGCTGTCTGTCCTTGGTCACACTTCATCTGATGGGGCATTACAGGCCCCTTATGCTTGCATGTCATCCAGCTCCTCTGGGGAAGCCAAGTCCTTTGTGGGGACATGGGACTTCCCCCTGAAACCAAAGCCTCTGTAGGTGTGTCAGGTCACGCCTCGGCCGCGGAGCTGCTGTGGCTACCATCACAGCAGACGCTCCGGAGGCCTTGCCAAAGTCTGGCCCTCACTCAGGGGAGGCTGGGACAGATGGCAGTGTTAGGAGATGAGGTGAGAGAGGAAGCAGCTGGGGTTCTTCGCTGATCGGGCTGCCAGGACCGGAGGGCAGGTGAGGCTGAGCAAATCGGGGAGGAACGTAAAACAGGTCTGCAACAGATGTACACGCAGATGAATACTTCCTCCTGGGATGCTACTTAGATATTTGACTTGTGCGTATGGAATACACACTCAAGCGTTACCTGTATTGACTCAGACTTTATTCTTTGTCCCCGAGGAAGAGCCTATGTGGGAGGCTTAGAAGAAGAGTTCTGTAGCTTTGAGCAGATTTGTTTCATGGAGATATCCTTATTCCTCAGGAGAATCACACCTTCCCGGAAACTTAATATTATTAAATTCCACTGTCTGGTTTCATGTCATGACGTCATCAAGAATATGGGAAGGTGGGAGCTGACCCAAGATGAGATTGCAACTGAGACCCGAGTCAGCCTTTCAGAGGGCTCTGGAGCTAAGCTGGCCCTTCAGGGATGTCCCAAAGTGAAAGCAAGTGACCTGGCCTTTTTAATCCCTGTGTGACCCAGGCATGGGGCAGGGCACTCCCTGAGCAGAATGGAACCTTGGATGTGGCAGGTGTTGCTGCCAGAGAAAATCTTAGCAAGAGACACAGCTCCAAGCCCTTTGAGGCCGGTGATCCTGGTGGCCAGAGATGGGAGCATCAGCCTCTCAAAGCAGACTAGGTGGGATGTCACCATATCCACCACATCGGCTACTATCTTGACTAAATGTCTCATGTTAAGAATTACAGTTTAGTCTAGATTTTCCCAGAATTGAGCACCCTAGACTTTTCCCCCCTGAGTCATAAAGGTTTCCCATTAGTCGTCATCAATGATTCCCTAGAAGTGTTTAGATCACATGATGTTTCTTTCTAGGCCCAGATGAATTCCTGATTCACCAGAGTGACAGGGACAGGAGCCAGGCCACAGATAACCTCAAATTCCAGGAACTTTTTCCTTTATAAATACTCTGATATACACATTCGGCTTTCTTTCTTTTATTTCCTTTTTCTTTTTCTTTTTTAGGGCCACACCTGTAGCATATGGAAGTTCCAAGGCTAGGGGTCGAATCGGAGCTGCAGCCACTGGCCTACACCACAGCCACAGCAACTCCAGATCCGAGCCATGTCTGAGACTTACACCACGGCTCATGGCAATGCCAGATCTTTAACCCACTGAGCGAGGCCACATCGTCCTGGACAAGTTGGATTCTTAACCCGCTGAGCCACAATGGGAATTCCCAGATGCCTCAATTTCTTTGTCTCTTCTGACCCAAAGGGCAAACCGAGCTATTTACTCTAGACTAACAGACCACTGTCCAGTCATCCTCCTGGACTCAAAGAAACTAGTAAAATAAAATGAAATCGCCTCACTCCTAGGTCAGAGACCTCATAAGCCTCGCCCACCCTAGCTGCGGCCAACCTCTTCTGATGTTTCTCCCTTACCTGCCTCGGTGTTCCTCCTGCAGTTCCTGCTACCACAAAGGTGGCAGAGTCCCGTCAGGTGTTCAAGTCCTCAAACCTGCCTTGCTCACTGGGCCTCCAGGATGGCCCAGCTCCCCAAGGCCGGTGCTTTTCTAAGGGCAGGCCGAGTGTATCAGCGTCTGACACAGTAAATGGGCCCCTACCCTGGTCTTTTTTCGGAGCAGCTCTTTGGGGTTTGTTTTGTTGTTGCTGTTGCTTTTAATCTGCTTTGCATACTGATCTTTAAGTAAGATGTTTCCTTTTCTTCTTTTTTTTTAACTTTTTTTTTAGGGTTGAACTTTCCACATATGGAAGTTCTCAGGCTAGGGATCAAATTGGAGTCACAGCTGCCAGCCTACACTACAGCTCACAGCAACGCCAGATCTTTAACCCACTGAGCGAGGCCAGAGATCGAACCTGCATCCTCTTGAATACTAGTTGGGTTCCTTACTGCTGAGTCACAACGGGAACTCTAAGTAAGATGTTTTCTGAATAAAGAGCAAGAAAATAGATTTGAAAATGTCTCTTGTCCAACACTGAAGTCTTTAGCATCGATGACATTAAGCTGAACATGAAATGGACCTCCGTTTCAGTAACCAGGCTTCCTCTTTCTGAGCACAAGCTCCCATCCCTCTGACACTTGCCAGTTTCTCACTTGAACTGGGAAAGGGTGGGGTATAATCCTCGGTGGTTTCTAGCTAGCATTGTGTAACCTTTTCTTGCCCATTGTTCCCTCTCTAGTTGCCTTCTATTATGGTAAGCAGTATTTGCTTACCATCTACATGTCTGGTATAAAGTTTCATTCTAAATAAATATGTTTCAGATCTTTAAATGAATAAATTCAAAGGAAACTATTAAGTAAAGAAAAGGACAGGCTCAGACGGTTATGGCAAAGACCATGAAGGTGGTACATGGATGAATGCCATCCACCATGGGGCAGTTACCTCCTGCTGTGTGTTCCATCTGTGGTCCGTCATCACCATCATCCAAATACAGCACAGCAAGAGTTCTCCACCTGATTGTGCAAAAGAACCAGATATTTTAATTCAATATGTTGGAGATGGGGCCCAGGAATATGCATTCTGATACTTCGGCTTATTCTGATGCCTGATTATCCCCTTCCCAACATATCCATTCTCTAGGTTCACCAGACTAGGAATTCTTTAAGGTAAAAAAAAAAAATCCCATTTGTCCTAAGCTGTGCTTAGGACATAGTCCCCAAATAAATGTTCGGGGACTACAGTCTGGCAGATAGGACAGAAACCATAAGAAATTAGAGGCGTCAAACTGGGAAAGATCTTTCCATCATACAAATAGATAATGAATCTCAAAGAGGCTGAATTCCTCATGCACAGCCCTTGGCTAGGGAAAAACAAAGCCACAACAAAGGCTGGGGGCTGCATTCCAGCTCATAGTCTTAGACGATTGCCTCTTGAGTTGGCGAGCCTCCCATAATCGGAGCAGGAGTTGACAAGAACTTAGATCATGGGCACATGTTCAGTTAGTTTGATTCACACTGTTTCACAGTATAGTTCAAGCTCTGAATGTTTGCAAGAGCATAAGGGAGACTAAGTAAGAGAACCTGGGTGTATCTGCAGAATGGAAGAAAAAGAACAAGAGAATCTACTCTAAGGAATTGGTAGCAACTTCTTCAGATGCAAGTGTCAGCCACTGAACCTGCCCTGGAACCCAATGGGTGAAATGCCTTAGTGACCCAAGGAAGTTGGGCCTCTTCCCAGTGTGGAGAATGTGAGGTCTATGTAGCCATTGTTATCCATCCCGATGTCCCTAGTCTTATTGCTGCAATATGGGACCCCACTGAAGATCTCTCTGGGCAATAGTTTAGTGCAGTAGTTAGCATGTGGGCTTTACAGCCAGATTCTTGGCTCAAATCCTGAATCTGATTCTTACTATCTCTATAACTCTTAGTCAACTAAATACCCTCTGTAGCTTTGTTCTCTCAACTGTATCACTGGAATAATGGTAGCTTGTACTTTATAGGGCCTTTCCCATGTCAAGGGTCAGGACAGTGCTGCTAACATGTAATATGCATTTGGTAAGTGTTAGCAACTATTTTACATTTTTCAATAATCACCAAGCACATACATTAGGCATCACGAAAAATACAGAGTTGCCCTTGAGGTATGTTCCAAGCTGAATGCTTGTGTCCCTCCAAAATTCATACATTGAAACCTACCCCTCAGTGTGATAATACTAGGGGGTGGGGAATCTTTGAGGGGTGATTAGGTCATGAAGGTGGAGCGCTCATGAATGAGATTAGTGCCCATCTAAGAGACTCCAGAGAACTCTCTTCCCCCTTGTGCTGTGCGAAGACACACTGAGAAGATGCCTGTCTATGAAACAGGAACCAAGCTCTCACCAGACACTGACTCTGCTGGCAACTCGATCTTGGACTTCCCAGCCTCCAGAACAGTGAGAAATAAACTTCTCTTCTTTATAAGTCACCCAGTCAATGGTATTCTGTTGGAGCAGCTCTCTTTTTCCCTTGCCCTCTGAGTAAATGTCCTGTATTCCAGCTAACCCAGACCCCCTTCTCTGTCTGTGTCCTGTCTTTACCTCTCTGTGGCCATGTACTCCTGTCTGAAATATGTTTTCATCTCTAGCTGTCAAAATCCTGCTCAACATGCAAAGCCTTGTACACAAATCTTCATGGTAGTTCAATTTTGAATAGCCGCAAACTGGAAACAACCCAAATGTGTGTTGAATGGATACACAAATTGTGGTATATCCATACAGTGGATTTCTACTCGGCAGCAGAGAACACACTGTTAGCACATGCAAAAGCATGGATGAACCTCAAAAACATTACACTAAGTGAAAGAAGCCAGATGAAAAAGAGGACATACTGTATAATTCCATTTATATAAAACTCTAGAAAATGTAAACTAACTTATAGTGGCAGAAAGGCAATCAAGTGGTTGCCTGAAATGAAGACAGAGAAAGAGGGATTACCAAGGGCTTCAAAAACTCTTTGGAAGGTGATCAAAATGCATGTTACTCTGATTGTGATGATGATGTTTCACTGATTTATACATTTTCAAAACTCATAAAATCAACATTTTAGATATTGCAGTTTATTGGGCACCAACTATATTCCCAAAAAGATATAAGAAAAAAATATGACAGACCACCATAAAACACAAACTTGAAAAACTACTCACAGAAAGCCAATAAAGGAGTATTAGTCATAATATATTAAATGCCACAACAAAGAAAAAATACAAATAAAGCAATGGAATATGTGGAGCACAAATAGGTAATTCAGAAACTAACACAAACGACAAACATGCTTACATATAAAGTGTTCTGTTGGTACAGAACGTAAAAATACATGCTATTCACCAAGGGCCTGAAGGACCAGCTATGAGGATCTATAAAGACCATCAGTAAGGAGCAAACCTTAGGCAGAGCGAGGACTTCTCCACAGCATTTGAACCACATTTTCAGCCCTTGTACCTTCATCCCACCAGGCTCAACATCTTGAGTGGTACCTGGCATGCCAGGTCACCAAATTTCTTATGTGAAACTGAAGCCCTGTCTCACATATACACATGCTTAAATTGCACCTTTTCAATCTAGTCTTTAATGGAAAGTGACAATATCCTGATCACAGTTACATTTACTCCAGTGCAATACCAAGGAGTCGTTACTAGTCCTCAGGCTTGGACTGAGCTCTGAGTGGGCTTTAGTACAGCCAGCATTCTGTTACAGTGAGTGGGGAAACACAAACTCCTACAGGTCACAGGGCGGTCTGGTCCCAGCTCCCTGCAAGGAATCCAGCACAGAGCTTCCTGCCCTGCATCCTGAGTAATATCTTGAGTTGTAGCATGGCACCTAACGAAGCGCTGTCACATACTCGTTTTATTCAATTTTCTCAAGAATCCTGAGCTACTGTGATGAGTAATGGTATCATTATCCTTATTCGCGATTTGAAGAGGCAGTGGCTGGCGGTTGATCACCTTTCCTCCAAGCTGATCGCTGGATCAGCAAGGGGAGGAGAGCCTCCCACTGCAGCGCTGTCCCCAGCACCCCAAACACTTTGGGAAGGAAAGCTGAACCGAACTTCCACTGAGGCCCGGGGCGGGTGCACCTGCAATGCGATCTGACTGCGCAAGGATTCTCCTTCCTCTTCGGCCCTGGTCGGCCTAGCTGTTCCACTCTGCTGGCAGCGGACTGAAACTGACAGGCTGGCCAGGGAGCCGGAGCAGAGCGGGGTGGGGGGAGGGGAGCGGGGTGGGGGGAGGGGAGCGGGGCGGGTGAGGCCGGAAGACGATCCGGGATGGAAAAATCCCAGGTGACCCGGAAAGAAACAGGAATGTCCACAAGAAGAGGGAGACAGAGAGAAAAAAAGTTGGACAGCAGAGGACACACAAAGCTGCAGAAGCCTTTATGAAAGAAAAAGAAAGAAGAATGATCAGATGATGGCTCACTTATTAATTATTAACAAACAAGTAGCACTAATGAATAGCATCATTAAAGGGCATTTTGTGAATATTAATATGTAGTTATATCCTAAATAATGTTCTCTCCTTGGCCAGCCAATGTCTTCCAATCTTCCTTCAAAAGTCAACTATGTTCATTACAACCACCTCCCCTCAAAACCCCACAGTCGCAACCCTAATTCTGGGTCTCTCATAGTCCTTATCACCAAGAAGTCGCTAAAGATATGATCTTCTACCTTTATTTTTACTGTCTGCCTCACTGCACTAGAGCATGTACTAGAGCGTATACAAAGACACGGATTTGTGTGTTTTGTATTCTGATGTGAACAAGTACCAAGTTCACTGTGCTCAATAAATACAATAACTATTGTTTATTAACCATAAATATTTATTGAGAAAATAAAATAATACTAAATGGAAAGGGCAAGGGGTTTCCTTCAATGTGCCACACCCACTTCCTGTAGAATTCCTCGCCCAGTCAGCCCTTTCTCTCGTCCAGGGCTTGCAAGAGTAAAACCTCAGTTCAGCTGTGAGCTTTGTCTTTGCCTCCGAGCAGGCTTCAAGGAGCAGAGAGGCTAGAAATGACAGCCTCGCCTTTGAGCTGCTGGCTGCTGTCCCCTGGCCCTCGGGACCCTGGGCAGCATCCTCCCATGAGAGCACGTAATCAGAGAGCCAGCGTTGAGGGGATGGAACCCTCTCGTTGTACAGATACCGGACTTTGGGACCCAATGTGATGGAGTGACCTGCCCAAAAGTACACGGTGAGCTCCTGAGTCCCTCCAACCTCTCTCTTGATTCGTGGGGATTTGTTGAGAGGTGGCCAATGGCTCAGCTCTTGCTCTTGGCAAAATACCCAAAGTAGAGGATGCACCGTGAGTCTTGCAGCTCTTCTTTCTATGTTCTTATCCCTCCTCACCCCTGCACAGGTCTCTCCTTGCCCAGCATTCCCAGAGCCACCATGAGCTTGGTAATTCATCCAGAGACTGCACTTGGTCCAGCAGACAACACCCTATTTGGCTTATTCCAGGGGAGGAGGCTCCAGTAGTAGGGTTTCAATCCACAGGAAACTGAGTGGAAAGATATTTTGCAGAGGAGGTTAGATTTGTCCTCTAATATCTGTTTGTTTGTTTTTTTCAAAAGACCTTGCTATCTCTTGAAACCCAGATGACAGAGCAGATGTCCAAAGCCAGGAAATGACTGGCCCAGAGTGTCTCTATATGTCAGGGCTGTAGGAATCCAGGTTTTCTGGTTCCTGGCTCTCTGCCTGCAAATTTCTCTTGCCTCCATTATCATCACATCTTGAGCAGAGAAGAGCCACGTATACAAGGAAAATTTCAAGCAGGTTTTTCCTAAACCTCCAGATCTGAGTAAGCCTGATTTTTAGGAGCTTGTTTTCACCCATGCTCTTCCACATGGATAAAGCACATCATTAGAGACTGCCAATGGAGAAAGCACAGCAAGAGCTAAGAAACCAGCAAGTAAGATAGGCCACAATTACTTCTATTTGTTGAGCATCTAATACATGTCAAACACTTCCAATTATTCATCTTCTAATGTAATCCACACAACAATCTGACAACATAGGCTCAGAGAGGTTAATCAGCCTACCAAGTGTCACACAGCCATCATCAGAGATAGCATTCAGACTGAGGGCTGCATAGCACCAGAGCCAATGTTGATGATACTTTTCATGGCACCTGCCTAAAATCCTGGCTCAGTGGGCAACATTAAGATGGATCAAAGGACCAGCTTCCCATCTACCTTCAGGATGATGACTCTCTTGTCCCTCAGGACCTGCCATGTCCACAGGGTTCTTTCCATTCCACGTTTCCAGATCCAGTTTTCCACGGCTCCCGTTGCCATGGCATTAGGGGCTCTTGACACCATTCAAAAACCCAGAAGAGGACTCAGCTCTTTGATTTGAGAGCTGACCGGTTCTTTTAAAAGATAAACTCAATCTGGTCCTTGAATCAGAGTTTGAAATGGAAGATAGATAATGGTACTTGTAGGCATTGAAGTTATTTAGCTTCCTGCTCCAAGAAGCTCAGTCCCTTTTTCAGACATGATCTCATTCTTCTCAGCAGGACTTTAGAGAGAAACTAGAGAAGAGACCTGGGACAATTCTCTGCGGGGTGAGACGAAAGGAGGGCTCAAAGCCCCCACTCCTGTGCCTGAACTTGTTCCCCCTCATGTCTTCCTGCCAGCATGGAAGATAAAGATGTCACACTACTAGCCATGTTACAGGTAGGTGGGAATTTCTGTGAGGCCCATGCTTTTCCACATCAAGTTTAAAAGATCAAGAAATAAATACGCTGCAAGTTTTGTAGACCATTAGAAATGAGAGAGATACTACTGTTTCAAACCCCATCTCCCTCCCACCCAGCACCCACTGAGAATCTTCCAGAAGAGCAAACAGGAGCCCAGAGATATTAAACGAACTGAACTGAACAGAAGGAGCTTCAGCTACCTACCTTCACAATAATCTCTAGGGACAGGGACCACTTTTCTGAAGCCAGAGAGAAGCGATTTCCACTCCCTCTCTAGGGTGTTCAGAGAGAGTTTTGTTTATCACTCACTCTTTTTGATCTTTGATTTTCTTCCATGACTACTTGCTCTTAGCACGTTGATATAGTGGGGAAAAAATGCCCTTCAGAGTCAGGCAGACTTGTGTCTAAAGCTCAGCTCTTCCTCCACTGAAAAGCTGTGTGCTTTTAGGCCAGATACTTAATAGTCTCTCACTCTCAAGGCTGAGAACAGTCTTGACCAGCCCATTTGAAGTCCAACACCCTGATTCCCTGTTCAGTTTGGATTCCACATCTCAAATTATCCAGGTTTTCATATTTAGACCCTATGGTTTAAGTCTTCATTTAAGTTTTGTTGACCGGTTCTCAATACAGAGGGATCTGTTGGGAGTTCTGTAGCAGGAACACATACAATTTCCAACTTGGCTAAACCACTCAGTGATGAAAGCAGAAGAGACTGAGCCATTGCTTTTGTAGAGCTTACTGTTTAGTAGCCAATTTCCCAGTTTGAAGGTGAGGCCAAGGGTGTTAAGCGCTATTTGTTTAGTCATCGATGAATCAGCGCTCTCAGCTCTCAGCTCAAACTGCAAAGGAAATTTTATTTGAGATTTCTACAGTCGCAGCGTTGGGCAGCATATAAACACAGGAGAGAGAAATGGCCTAAAAGTACAACTCTAGAATTTCCTATCCCAGTCAGTACACTGGAAAACCAAATGCTATAGGCACTACTGAGAAAGAATTCATCCAGGATATCATCCTCACATCTATACTAAACCATCTACTTACCTGTCTTGTCAGAGTTAGTTTCCAGGTTAGCAGGGCTTGGGGAACTAAGTAATATTCTGATCATTTCAGAGTTGTAAGCATTCACAAGTCTTATAGGGCCCAGCAGGCCTGAGTTCAAAATCCTTAAGCGAAAATCTTAGGGATTTGGAGTTCCCGTCGTGGCTCAATGGAAACGAATCTCCTAGTATCCATGAAGACGCAGGTTCAATCTCTGGCCGCACTCAGTGGGTTAAAGATCCGGAGGTGCTGTGAGCTGTGGTATAGGTCGCAGATGTGGCTAGAATCCTGTGTTGCTGTGGCTATGGTGTAGGCCAACAGCTACAGCTCCGATTTGACCCCTACCCTGGGAACCTCTGTATGCCTCAGGTGCAACCCTAAAAAGACAAAGAAGACAAAAAAAAAAGTCTTGGGGATTTGGAGAGTAGTGGGGCTAGTGGGTTTGGGGTTTCTTTTTAGGGTGATGCAAGTGTTCAAAAATTCATTGTGGTGATGATTGCCTAATTGTGAATATTCTAAAAACCATTGAATTGCATGCTTTAAATGGGTGTGGTATGTGAACCAGAACACAATAAACTCCTTTTTAAATTCCTAGGCATTTAATTCTCAGTTTCATTAGTTTCATAGAAGGAGGATAATACCTTAAAATGCTGCTGTGGAGACCGAGTGACTATAGTTAAGTGCCAAGCACTGGTTTACAGTAGATGCTCAGTTAACAGAATCTCTTATTGTCAGAGCAGTAGTAGTGATAGTGACTATGATAGTAATGGTAGTGAAATTATTCTCATGTCCCCCATAGTTTTAGTCTACTGTGGCCCCAAATTTTCTCTTTTCTCTAGATTACTTATCTATACAGTTCATTCGAAACACTGAAAAATTAATGATCTGTCTTTTCGTGATAGTTCTTCTATTGCTGTTGAGAGAAATTATTCACATCTTCTATCCAGCTAGTTTTATAGTTAAAAGTAACTTTTTGCTTGTCTATATCATCTTTCAACTAGACTATGAAACCCCAAGGGCAGAGAAAATATCTCAGTGGCCTTCCCAACAGAACTTGCATTTGTGAGGCTCTCCATATTATTTCTTGACTGGGCTTTATTATTGCATCTGTTGGGAGTATGAAATTAATCCCCTTACAGCTTCTTTTGTCCTTCTGTTCCCCCATCTGTCCTTTCTTTTCTAATTTCCATCTAGTGGCCTATCAATCATCTATCTATGAGTGTGAAGAATTTGTCTTTAAAAATGGCTTCCTCCACTTTCTACCACCCCCGTGTGTCAGACAATACACCAGAACTGAGAGGAAGAAATCATTGTTCCAGCTCACGGATCATCAGCTAGAGGGCCTTGCAGAGAAGTGTGGGCATAATACCCTCTCACTATGTTCCTTTGAGGAATTCGGGATTTGGAGTTTGTGCTTGTGCCTACACAAATATGGCCCCCAGAAACCGCTTATATGCAGAATCTTGGGCCCCAAAACTGACTTCTAAGAAGCAAAAGGGTCTTGCTACTTGACAAATACCTCTTTTCCTGGTAGGCTTCTTGTTCTACATAACCAGAGGACATCCCCCCACCAAAACAAACAAAACTACACAAATCAAGGGATTAAGTTAGAAAATGAGGCTTGGCACTTGCGGGAAATAGAAGCAGCTATGATTAAGGGTGAATCTGGGCATTTTCTCTGCGGCTTAGCAGGTTAAGGATTCAGTGCTGTCTCTGTGAGGATGCAGGTTTGACCCCTGGCTTCACTCAGTGGGTTAAGGATCTCCCTCAGTGGACAGCTCTGATTTGACCCCTAGCCTCAGAACTTAAATATGCCGCAGGTATGGCCATAAAAAGAAAAAAAAATGAATCTGAATATCTAACAAAATAGAATCCACAAACTTGGAGAATATGTCTCCTAACTACTGCCAGCTCACATCATCAAAAACATATGGCTAAAAGTGGCAGGAGTAAGTGCAACACTGTTGGTTTAAGGAGCTCAGTAGATTAACTGTGAGTATTGTTTGTGGAGCTCAATAGCACGTCAACTGTGCACTGCATATTTGACAAATGACCTAGACTCATCTCCTGACCAGCAACTGAGTGTATTAGAATGCTTTTAGCTGCAAGTAACAGAAACCCCTGCTCAATCGATAAAGAACTTGATTATCTCATATAACAGAAAGGCCAGACAAAACACAGGTTTCAGAATTGATTGATTTCATGGCTTGGCAGTGTCACCAAGCACCTAGGTTCTTTTAATCTCTCTGCTCCGTCACCCATGGTGTTGGCTTTAATATTAGGCTGGTAGCAATTTGGCAGCAACAATTCTCAGCAGCACATCCAGACACTTCACCATCTCTTAGAGGTAAGGAAGCCTTTTCCAGAGACCTCGAAGCACTAGCCACTGGCACAGGGGAGAAGAATACCCTTTCCCCAATCAGGCCAACTCTGGAGCTGGGGGTGAGGTCAGCTTTCCAAAGATGCACGGTTACATGGGGAATGGAGGGTACATGAACACAACTGGAGTTCTGTTAGGAAAGAAGAAGTGGAGGCTGTGTGGACAACCAAGCACGATCATTGCACAAACCACCCTAGGACATAATGGAATGACTGGTAAGGGCTGAATGCCTATATGAGCATATAGGCGTGAGTTGCATTGTCCACAGCCTCAGGGCTTACCCTCCCTTAGAGACAATACAAAGCAGTCTTTCTTAGGAACTCTACATGGAGGTCAAATCATGCAAAAGATATGGCAGCAATGAGTGGATGGGATATGAAGGTAGATGGGGGATGGATCGGAACACGTGGGCAAAGACTAATAAAAACCCACAGGCTCTGCAAGATTCTGGGTTGTCTAACTGCCAATGAGAAATGAGGGTAGAGGAGAGGCTGTGTCACTAGCTGTTTCCAGGAGTACTGTGACTCTCTGATAAATCAAAGTTGCCAGTGTGAGTGTCCCTGGCTTATTAAGTTAATGGAAGAAGAAAATTTTTCAGATATAGAGGGACTAAAGCCAAGTTCATGAACAACAGCCAACTCAAGACAGGATGACGTGTCCCCTTGAATTGTCCTGGTCTCACTATCTATGCCTCTCTGATGGACATGATTTTACACTCTGATAGCCCACAGTAACTAAGAAACCATAAGTGCCAATATCTTCCCATCAACATTTTTGTAGGGACTGTTATTATTAATTACTGGGTAGTACTCTGTAGTTAACAAAACAATTTCTTAACTTTTACTTAAGATAGATATTTGTTTTCATCCTCCTTTACAGTTGAGTAAACTGAGACTAGAGGAAGTTAAATGACCTTAAGTTGGTGCAATGACCTCAACTATGAAGAATCAGAACTATGTCCAGGGCAACCTTTCACGAGCTAGAATATCAATGTGTCTTTTATTGCATAATTTGCGACATCTCTGGGGCCCTGGAGATTCTCGGAGACTATCTTCTACCTTGGCCTGAAATTGAGCCTGAAGTTCTTACTAGTGGGAACATGCCTATTAATCTAAGGCACCATGACTGCAAAAGGTCCATGGACTGCCTAGGAAAGTGAAAAAGAAATGGGCATCCTGTTCTTTGTCAATTATACTTGTGTCCATCCTTGCTTTCCCTGAAATCTAGAGCAATTTAGCCAACTTTTGCATGGAAAACAGTGAGCCAGAGGTCCAGTGAAAGAAAGAACATATTTAGACAGAAAGGAATGATATTAGTTATGGGGATGGAGAAAGAGATGCCACAGGATTCCATGTTCTGTTGGGGCAAAAAGGATTATATAAGTGCCTCAAGCAGCTAGAAAAAGGAAAGGGAGACCAAAGAATATACTTTAAAGAAATCTGAATTAGCCCCTTGGATGCTGAGCTTTCCTTATGATCCCAGGTTCCAATCTTCAGCACAGCTTGCCAAGGACACTGAATCAAATGCAGTACCCAGTGTAAACAGCCGGAGTCCAGGCCCAGTTTCCCAGGGGCTCACCTCACGAGGCGCTGTCTTCGGTGCTGAAGTATCACAGCCTGATGCTGGGAACACACAGAGGCGGCAAGGGCGAATCCAGGCTTTGCCATGCTCTATGCCTTGTTACTGACTTTACTTTGGGGTCACGTAGCCCTCGACCCTGGAATTGCTTGTTTCAGAACTGGGACATCGTACCTAATTACCCACCTTTGCTTTTACTCTCACCGCTCAAACCAGCTGCTTCTTGAAGGCACAGGAAAGGGATTTTTGAAGCTTCAAGACCAGTACCAGGCAAACTGCCAGCCAGGTCAGATCATATGTCTCTAGTACCCCAAGAATCCACTTTTCACATCCCATTTCCTCTTTCTGTGGTTCTTCCTCCCCATCTCCAGCACAGCTCTTCCACAGTCTGCTTCCCAAACCCAGTCTTGGAAGAGAGTCTGGGAGAAATATTTTACAAACCAGAGTGAATTTACATCAGTGTGAGACTTCATTTGAAATCTTACATACCATGAAATGAAAGTTTACACTACCATTTAAGAAAGGTATTGGGGAGGCAATAAGGAAGGGGGAGATTTCTCCAGGCTCATAACATCACACCCATAGGCAGCTTCCTATTGTCTTTACATATAACTAGTTCCCATTACTGTTATCATTACACAATGTGAAATGTTTGGGTGTTATAGAAAAAAAAACACATTTAACTCATTATTACTCAAAAATATTTAGTCATTAAAATGAAACATAAGGATGACCAAAACACAGGCTCTATTCTCAAGGCATTCCCAATCTAGTTGGGGGGACAGTGGCATATTGCAAACTAATCATTTATATACCAGCACATGAGCCAGATGTCATGGAAGTCCAGAGACCCTGCCTGGAGGATCTAGGCATGGATCTAGAGAAGACATTTATTAGGTTAATAAAAGGGGACAGGAAAAAAAGTGCGGGTTTTATGGTTAGAAGATTGGATTCCAGTCCTAACTCTGCCAATTATGGTGTGTTCTTAGGAGCATCTTCTATCAAAGGAGAATAATAATATCAGACTTACTGAGTTATTTTAGAGGTTGATATAATACAAAAACATACTTCCTAGACTGCAAAGCACTATTAAATAAAAAGCTAATCATTTTCTGAACGAGTGACAATACCTATGCTTGTATATAAGTGCCATGAAGGCAAGGCTGAGTTTTGCTTGCTGGTTACAGTGCCTAGCACAGAATCATGTTCCCGGAGAGAGTTATCAAGAGCATTCTGATTCCAAAAGAGCTCTGACTTGGGGAAGAAAAATACAGTGTTTGTCCTCAGTGGCCAGTTCTGCCCAAGCCACCCCTGGGGTGCAGGGCAGAGAGGTGCAATGCAAAAAAGACGGCTCTCACAGGAGGAGTTGGCCTAAAACATTAGCTCCAGATGGAATTTCAGCTGGAAGCATACAGCAGCAGCTGAGCTCAAAGAAATGACTGAGGTTTTCTGGACCTCCTCTCTGGCTGGTGGATGAGATGAATCAGAAAGGAATAGAGGACAGGTGGTGCAGGCAGACGGGAAAGGAGATGGGATGAGGAGAAGCGAAAGAGAGGTCATGATATAGGGTCACATTCCAAATCTTTTGCTTGGGCGGAAATTTTCAACTAATACAACTGCCACTGGATATCGCTATAGCTTCATGAGGAGATACTTTTTAGAAAGAAGATAATCACAGATTACTAAAGTTAGAAGAGACCTTTAAAATGACCTAATTCCACACCTTCATTTTACAGATAAGATTTAGGGCCAAGAAAGGTGAAGTTCAAAGTAAAAAAAAACAAGTTCCTGAAGAAAGAGAACTAGGATTCAGGTCTCCTAACTCTCAGGTCAATTTTTATTTCTCACTACTCAGTAATTGAATTAAGGTGAAGTTTGAGGTGCTTTAACAAATAAACCCAACACTGCAGAGACTTAAAGAATAAATAAGGGTTTTCCCCACTCATGTAACTGTCATAATGTGAGTGTTACACTGGGTTGGATTCCAGGAAATAGACCATTAAGGAGACTTGCATGCCAGAGGTTTAGTGGAGACGGCAGGGCAGAGGGGTTGTTGGAATTGCAAAGAAGCTTCACCACAGTAAACTCTATGGCTGTGGTGCTATCACGTTGGAGTTTTCCGAAATTGAGGCATAGGGGTCCGGCCTTTCAACCCAACATTAACCAATCATCCAGGGCTGTCCCTGGAGGAGGAAGTGGAATTTCTGGTGGGGCAGCTCTCCTTTGGCCAAGAGTAATTGTGGAAGAAAAATTCAAATGTGAACTATCAGCAGCCAAAGATCCCAGAATGGGTGTGGGGGGGTGGGGGTGGGGGCGGGATTAGTGCTTGTGGCCTGAAGAGGGAGATCTAGGCAGCCCACTACTGCATCCACTGCAGTAGCCCAGGTTTGGGGAGGGGGCAGCAGCCTCACTCCTCATGGTAATTTAGGGAGCCCATCACTGCTTATCCATCCCTTAGAGAATCATCATTACTCACATATGCAAAGCTAGGTCAGTATAAAGTCTGAGTTCATGTTATAAGGAAAGAGTGAGAATTCCACATGTGAAAGAGTTAAGTGAGTTGCAGAGCATTTCATCTTAGTTTTAATTAAATTAACCCCACCCCCACCCCATACACGCACACACAGAGTGGATGCTTGGCTTAGAAAGATTCTAATGGGAGTTCCCTTCGTGGCTCACTGGAAACGAATCTGACTAGTATCCATGAGGATAAGGGTTCAGTCCCTGGCCTCACTCTGTGTTGGGGACCCAGCGCTGCCGTGAGCTGAGGTGTAGGTCTTCCATATGCTAAGGGTGCAGCCCTAAAGAGCAAAAGGAAAAAAAGAAAGAAAAGATTCTGGTGAAGAAATTCCAAATGGACGTGAATACTAATAACACAAGCAACAAGAAAAGGTTGCTAGGGGAAACTCCTAGTAGGAGCTTGACCATATTACAAACATATTCACAATCATATTACAAGATCAAAATAATGAGGACTTTTTCAGAGCCAAAAATTTGGCCAAGATTTTTTTGATATTATCAGGTGTTTGAAATTCCATTTAACATCCACTACCATTAATAATGACCTCATCTCTAGTGTATATTTTGACTTGAAGTGTCAGCTAAGGACATAACTGTGTTATATAATTTACAAATACATAAATATACATACATGGAGGGTACACACGTAAATAAATTTTTACTGATGGAGAGGATACTCAAAAAGATTCGGAGATCATTGCCATAAATTACATAAAGTCTTCATGATCACCCTGTGACTGGTGTTATCTTGCAGATGAGAAAACTGCAACTCAGGATGGTAAAAACACCCAGAGTCCATCAGCTACAGAATCTATGTGGAAGTGAAACTAGCCACCAATGAAACTGGCACCCCCAAACTGGGAGCAATTCAGGGAGACATCTGTGGCTATTAGAAAGCAAACTCCACCTCTATAACTAATGAGTCCCAGGCTCTGCCCTGTTTTATTCCCAAAAGATGAAGGAAAGCAGACACCACAAAGCAAATCTCATCCTAAAAGAATGAATGATGTCACCTAGCACCCTGGAAGCCCACAGAAATATTACCCTTTAAGAAAAAAGCCAAGTACTTCCTCTGGCATTTAAGGACACCTAAAGACCCTGTCACTATCCCCAACAACAGATACCAATGTTGCCTTGGTGTGTATCTGGAGGAGGAAGCAAGATCATAATCCCAGATGACTGAATCTAATTTCACAAGGGGGACCTGATCTTGGCAAAAGCCAAGGTTTTTCTAATTCATCCCTTTGGGGGTTGCAATGTGTAAAAGTAAATTTCCTCCCACCACTAAAACCCGCTGGGTGGAAATAGCCCTTGGAAGAATGGAAACCCATGTCCCTTTGCAGCAATCCAGTCTGCCTCCCATCGCTCAGAAATGTGCTGTGCTCAGCATTTCTGTGCTGATGCAGCATCCATGGTCAAAAAGGCGGGCGGCTGCAGCAGCCACAGCAGCAGTTGCTCTAGGGGGTGGAAATCAGATTGCACCATTTCTACCTCATTTGGCAGCAGAAGCACCGAGTCACAAGGAAGACGAGGTTCTAGTCCAGAAGCAGCTGGGCTATATCACTTTAAAGGTGGTAAGTAAAATGGCTATTCACTGGGGTGCTAGGTTTTTGTGCTATTTCCCTAGATGAAGATTCTGGATGTAAGAGGATGTGTGTGTGTGTGTGTGTGTGTGTGTGTGTGTGTGTGTGTGTATGTGTGTGTGTTTGTGTGTGTGTGTGTGTGTGTCTATGTGTGTGTGTGTGACTGTACATATGTATGGACATTGATATTTTCAGTGAGCAGCAATACTTGGAAAACTGTGAGTGGAATAAATAAATAGAACGTAGAATTGTCAAGAAGGAGGCAGGCAGAGAAATCATGCATTCCAAGCCCCTTGTTTCACAGAAGAGGATCCTGAGGTTCAGAGAAGTGAAGCCCTTTGCCTGAGATTTACAGAGCTAATAAGTGCCCAGGTCTAGAAGTCAGTGTCCTGGTTCCCAATGCAGGATTCTTCCCACTGCTCTGTCTGGGTGTAAGATGACCACCTCTATGCTAAGTGACGGTATCCCTAGGAATAGACTGAAACCTGCAGTCACAGCATTAGCGTCACCAAGATCTTTCTCGATGTTTCCAGTAAACATGGGATGCCATTTCTGACTAAGTGCAGCCTGGGGCACAGCAGCAAAAAGCAGCACTTGTTTGCTACAAATTGCTCCAGTCCTAAAGGCTACCTCCTCCCCCAAGGTTATTCTTTGGGTCACACTGCAAACAAAGTGTATACAGTACCAGCAAATCTTCCCAGCAGGGTCAAGTGGGCTGTTGATAGGGCTGGAGAGTATGCTTCATCAGTAATATCTCCCTTTGCTTGGAACAAATATTTGCTGAACATCATCCGTATGTCAGGCACTGGGCAAGCGACCATCACATTCCTTTTATTTTTTTTAATTGAAGTATAGTTGGTTTACAATGCTGTGTTGATTTCTGCTATACAACAGTGATTCCGTTATATATATATATACATTCCTGTTCATATTCTTTTTCATTATGGTTTATCACAGGATATTGAATATAGTTCCCTGTGCTAAATAGTAGGACCTTGTTGTATATCCATTCTATGCATAATACTCTGCGTCTGTTAATCCCAAACTCCCAGTGCATGCCTCCCCCACCCCGATTCCCCTTGGCAACCACAAGTCTGTTCTCTATGTCTGAGTCCACATTCTTTATCTCACTTAATTCTCACCGCTGCTTCAAGAGGTACTATTATTTATACCTGACAAGTAAAACTAAGACTGGGTGAGGTTAAAATGTGTAGGCTAATTTGGGTCTTTTACAAATTCCTAGTTCTTCCAAGAATTACGGTTTTTAAAATAGTCATTTTCTATGATCCTCCTTACCAAAATGACCATTGCCCCTGAAATGGAAGGAAATGTTCTCTCCTTGATGAAAAGCAATTATCTGCAACATTCTGGATCAAATGTGTAGTCAGAGCAGGAAAATGTCATTGAACATTTGGAGACTGACTCTAAATTAGGCATCCCATGGGGACTTTCAGGTTTTCTCAGGTTTTTCTCCTATCCTTTTTTTTTCCGTGGTTTCTGGTTCATGTTAAGATTGCACCATATGCTTAGGAACTTTGGCTTCTTAATGCCGCTCAACCGCTAATTGTAGGATCTGGAATAAGTCATTTTACTTTCCTGAGTCTCAGTCTTCTCATTGATAACTGACAACCAAGACTGAAGGATCTCTGTGGGCACTGAACTGTTTATGTATGTGTTTACTCGTTCACTTATTCAGGCATTTCTTGAGTTTCCCCATGACATGCCAGATGTGGTGCTGGTGGTGGAAGGAATTCTATAGATAACCTCCTCCAGTCCCATAAGCTTTCAAGTCTGGAGACATTAATTGCCAACAGGTGTGGTTCCAGACTAACCCCCATCAAGATGCTATCCGTGCTTCCCATGAACTTTACCTTAAGTCTCCTTCCCAGGCCTAAAGGGTCTGAATTTCCTCTTTCCTTGCTCTTTTCTATAATAACATTTGTTGAGTACTTACTCAATAAAACACAGTGCCAGGCACTGTGCTAAGCAGTTTTCATGCATTATGTCATTTAATCCAGACAATAATCCTATTCAGTAGATAATATGATTAGCCCTCATTTGTGGATGAAGAAACTGGCAAAATTGCACAGTTAAAAAGTAGGGGGGAACAGAGTTTCTGTTTGGGATAATTAATGGGAAAGTTCTGGAAATGGATAATGGTGGTAGTTGCACAGTATTATAAATGTACTTAATGCCCCTGAGTTGTACAATCTAAAATGGCTAAAATGGTAAGTTTTATGTTATGCATATTTTACCATGATAATAAAAAAAGAGTAGAAGGGAATTTAAACCTAGGTAGCATCCATCTCTGAAACTTTCTACCCCTTTCGGCTATACTCCAATAAACTTAAAAAAAAAAAAAACAATAAAACCTTCTACCCCTAATCAATCATTCATCACAACCACAGACAGAAATCAGAAAGGAATGTGTTCTCTCTCCAATGAAAAGGAAGCTTAAGAATTTTTTTTTAAGTTTCTCAAGGAGTCACAAAATCGTGCCCAGACATCAAGAAATTTCTTTCTGTGCTGAAGGTCAGCAGTAGCCTATTCTGAATTATGATCAGATTCCTAAGTTTGGACGAATCAGAAATCACTTCCACCTTCCTTCTTGCCTTTCTCTTCCCGCTAACACTGGAAGCTAACACTCTGTCTACAAACTCAATTCGACTACAAACCTTTAAAAATCAGATGGCTCCTTTGCACAGGTCCTGGCTCACATGTTGTGGAGAAGCAGAGATGAGAAATGTAGTTTCTGCCTCAAAAAGTTTACAGTCCAGCAAAAGGGATAAATAAATAACTACAAAGAAAAGTCATTGAATAGAATTGCAGAGCACCTATGCTAGAGGTAAAGCCAACAGAGATGAACAAAATATGGTGTTAGTCCATTGCAAAGGTGGTGCAGATTTGGTTAAAAGGGCCTTCAGAGAAGAGAGACTATATTCTGCTGAGAGGGATAGGCATTTGCAGGAAGGACATTTCTCATCTGTATAATAGCCATGGACTAATTCCAGATGGTACTGGAGTCTGAACCGCGCCACCTGTTCCCACTTTTTCCTCTTATCAGTATTTCTTTTCTTCTCCTTTCTTTGAGCTTACTCAGTTTTCTTCCTTTTCTAAAAAACTTCCTCCATTGGACACTTAGATCATTAATCTTTGGTCTTTCTTTGTTATTAATATAAGCATTTTAAGCCTATAAATTCTCCTTTAAGTAGTTCTATGATTACAAGACACAAAATCTGGATATGTAGTATTTTAATTAGCTATAATACGATTTTTTTTTTTGGACCTGTGAGCTACTTAGAAATGCTTCCCCGCCCCCAAGTACATGGAGAAAAGCAGGTGGATTTTTTGGGGGGGCCACTGATTTGTCACTAAATTACATAGTAGGCAAATAACACAATCTGTAACATCATATCATAGTATTTGTTGGAACTTTGTGACCTAATGTATGATCAGTTTTTATAAATATCCCATGTATGTATAAAAAGCACATGATTTGTCTAATTATTAACAAGGAGTTTCCAAGCCTGTCCATTAAAGCAAGTTGACAGTGTGTTGTTCAAATCTTCTAGATCCTTTCCAACTGTTTCTATCAATTACCAGGAGAGGTACCTTAAAATCTCTTATGATAATTTCCAGTTTGTAGAGTTGTCCCCCAAAATTGCTTCACTACTGGCTTTTATATTTTGAAGCTATGTTTATAGGGGCATACAAGTTTAGAATTATTCTTCTATGTAATTGTCCTTTTTAAATTATTCATTATGTGGATACCATCTTCATCAATAATGTCTTTTATCTTCAAGTCTATTCTGTATGACATTAATAAACTACATCAGTTTTCTTTTGGTTAGTATCTGCCTTCTATTTCTTTTCTCATTTGTTTCCTTTCAAACTTTTTGTTCCATATTTTGGATGCAACTCTTAGGAATGGCATACAGCTACTAGATTTTATTTCTAGTCCAGTTATAGCTATTTTCTTCAAGCTCTATTATGCAATTACAAGAATAGTCACATATCTTATCCAGAATTTTAGATGTTAATTTCCAGGAGGTTTTCAGGTTTCTTATTGCCAGAAATTGAGTCCAGGACCCTATTTAAGATTTCTAAGGATGCTTTTTACAATGTCTCCCTTAGGATATTAAAAATTGGCTCTTCTCTCACTCTATCTATGCTGTCCCATCACATCAAACAAGTCCTAAATTTCATCTTTTCTCTCCCAGACATCCCCAAAGAACTTCACATCTATAGCTAAAGTCTTCAACATCTCCTTGTGTTCCTGTTAATAGCTTGTACCAGAAGTGAAATGATGATCAGTTAGACACTGTAAGTTGTCAATTCCTTGGAAATAGACCTTAATTTTAAGGCTCATGTGTCCAAAAGAAAGAGAGTTGCCTAGACCCCTGGAAAACATGGTTACAACTGGCCTCTTCTTTCATTAGTGGTGATGTCATTACCGCAGGCATTGGGGAACTTCTCTGGCTTTTTCATTCAGAAGAAAGCCAGTTACACTAACAGTCTTTCTTTGCCATCAGCAACATGGCTGCCTTTTTTTTTTTTTTTTTTTTTTGAGGTTAAAAAATGTCTTCAGCTAATGTCGTGGAGCACTTACTATAACAAGGCATTGTGCTAAGTGTCTATCACGCGTTGTGCCATTTTATCCCGATGACAACTCTCTGAGGTAGGTATAACTATTATTCCTCTAAAAGAGAACCTTGGAAGCTTGGGGTCCTGTCAGCACTGTGCTCAGTCCCAGTGAGAAAGCAAATCAGCAGACCTTCAAACCCCACCGCCACCGTGCCAGCAGAGAATTCTAGCCTTCTCATCTGAACCTCCTCTGCCCACATACTTTGCAGCCCTTTCCTTTTTGATTTCCAGCTACCTAATAATGCGTCGGGGGCGGGGGGTGCTTTGGAAAGGTGCTTCGCTCCTCTGGGCCTCAATGTCCTCATCGACTCGCTCTAAGATTTTCTCCCATCTCTGACCACCACACACGCAACAGGGCCAGGACAGCCAGGCAGCCCAAGGGTGCAGTGTCCCCATCCTGCTCAAGCTCCATTTCTGTGGGAGCTTCTGAGACTCTTAGGATCATTCCCCAGGATTCAGGAGGCATTCATAGCTGTATTTCTCCCTATTTCATAATTTGTTTCTACCTTGCTTGTTCAGTCAGAATATAACAGGTCAACTCTGGGATATATCATGAAAGAACCCTTCCCCAGGTTCGCCTTCTGCTCACACTGGAGCCGGCCAAGGACCCTGTAGCATATGGCATTGCATTTCACCTGCCCACTTCCCAAAGTTCTGAGAATTGATGTTACAACCTTTTTAAAATTCCCTTAGGAGAATAAGGTGACAGTGAGGTGACACTTATGGAGTTAGGATCTTGTCTTGCAAGCTTCAGGAGGGAGCCTGCAGAGCAGGGAGCAGGGAACAGAACAAAGGAAGGTCGGAGCTCTGGGTCCTACATCTGCACCCTCCATGGGAGAAAGTGCCTTGTCCAGGGTAACCACAGCAAAGCGAGAACTAGAACCCAGGCCTCCTGGCTCCCAGAGCAGCAGCCCACCCCACGCAGGCAGCGTCTGCCAGCACGCTGGCTCCTTTACCAGAGAGGGAACTCTCAGTGGTTGTTGACATATGACAAGTGAGGGATTTGGAATAAAATGGCATCTTTCCCTGTCCTGGGCAGTTCAATACTTTAAACATATATATTAAACAGAGAAACAAATCCCATAAAAACTAAATTTCCACTGTTCTTTTATTCCCTCCTACGTTTTCCATCACTTGCTTCAGTCCACCATTCGGCTTTTTTCCTTCCTCCCTCCCTCCCTCCCTCTTTCTCCCTCCCTCCCTTTCTTTCTTTCTTTCTTTCTTTCTTTCTTTCTTTCTTTCTTTCTTTCTTTCTTTCTTTCTTTCCTGTTGTTTAGGATCAGCTAGGGGTATCTAATCATGCACTAAAAACAGGAAACATCTCTGCCAGGCTGGGGTCCTGCTTATCAGCCCTGTCTTGGAGGAGACAGGAAGCAGGAGCTCTTCCAGAACCAAATGGAAGTATGTTCACCTTGATTTACAGTCCTCCATCCCCAGAATTTCCCCAGGCACTCTGTCCGCAAAGGGGACTTCCTAAGTCCTTCTCTATTTTCCAGCTCCCCTCCCCCACTCCACCCCAGGTGATGAAACGCCCCGTGACCATTAAAATGCTGTTTGAATACAGAATGTTATTATCACTACATATCATCTAGATAGGCTTTCTAGGTTGTACTAAGATGTCAAAATGATGCAAGCTAACATTTTTATTATTTAGGATACAGTATACTAAGTTTATGTTGATTACGCTAAGTATCATCTTTGAAAGATAACTAGCATTAAAGTGTTGATAATGTTCCACTTTTGCAATCATATTTGCATAGTGTACAACAGAGTTTAGCAGGAAAAATTATCTTAAGTGGTGTTTCTCATCTGCTCTGTCAGTCTCACACTGCTTGCTTCAACTTGGTACAGGAGACAGGACAGACACATAATTTTTTTTTAATATCAGCTTTATATTATATAATGTTCTGGTTTCTTCTGGGAAGGCTGCAGCATGGAGTCTTTGAGGCCAGTCATAACTGGATTCCAGTTCCAGCTTATGCACTTGACAAAGTCATTTAACCACTCGGGGAAGCAGTCACCTCTTCTGTAAAATGGAATTAGCAAGGCTGTGAGGTTGCGGATCATAACCCAAAAACACCTAAAGAGTACTATGCCCAGCACGGAACTGGCGGGCATGCAGTGGCCTTTTGTTTTACTTACTTTTTTAAATGTCTGTTTACCACTTTTGGAAATTAAAGATGGAAAGTAAACCGACTTTACCTGCACTGCACTTCTAGCTGACGATTCTGTGGCCTCCCAGCAGAGTTATATATGCAGATAATCTGTTTAATGCTTCTCATCACAGAAGGGACACTGATTTTATTTTATGAGCAATAGCTGAATTTCTCCTGAGTGTTGGCTACTGGGAAATAAATATTCTAGATTTCATCTATTCATTCATTCATTACAAACAAGCTATGCTCCAGACGACCCTCGTTCTTCCCTTTCCCCTTTTCCCTTTTTTTTTTTCACACTCCCCCAGGCCTACTACAGTCTTTTGGTCCAACTGGATGTTATTTTTCATTTTCGTCTTGTCACCACCTAATGTCCAAATTTATTTAAATCATCCTCAGACACAATCCTACAAGATATGAATCACATTTGCGTTTTTTTTTCCCTCTGACTTGTCAGCTGTCTCATTCGTGATTGACAAGATTTCCATTTCAGTAATTTCTACTAATTCTGCTTCAAATCTGTATATTTAATGAACACACCAATTGGCACCTCATTATTAGTCAGGACCATTTTTCCGAGAGTAATGCGCTGGTTTCATAACTTAAGAGTAGAGGGAAGCTGCCTCTAAGTGAAACTCAAAGAAAGCCTTGTCCAGTTTGCAATAAAACAATATCTGCCTATAGATATGAACATTATTTCCTTTCCATAATCTGATCCTTTATGCATAGGAACACCCTGCATGCTCCCGTCAGACTCTTAAACACAAACAAGGCTTTTCTCTTTGTAAAGGTATGTTGAACAGTATATCTCCGCATAAAGATGAAAAGAAAAATGGATAGTTTGCCCGCACCAAAAAAAAAACCAGTCCCAGTACTCCAATGCAAACACAATCTGACACATGCTAAAAATTGCCTGAAGCACTGGCAAGTTATAGATCTCCCTGGGGCGGATAATTCATTAGGAAATAGCCTCATGCCCTGGGTAGCAATTGAACAAAAATATTTACTTGTGGTAATATCAGATGATAAGGGTAACAGGGCTTCTTTCTGAACAAGGGGAGAGGGGGGAGAACCCTGCCGAAGATGCCCATCATAAGCATTGCAAATGAATCATTAGTCTTCATCCTGCAATCTAGGTCAGGATGGAGCTAAAGGGGAGGGCTTTTAAATCTGCTACAGGGCTCGGTTTACGTGAAGACACAAGAGGCAGACAGTTACATGGCGGTGAGGCATTCAAAGGGGCATAGAAAAGGGCTTTTCACCTGATACAGGGACCTTCTCCTGACTCAGAGAGTGATCGAGAATAAAGAGGGTTGTACTTTTAGATGAATGCCATTGAAACACACACACACACACACACACACACACCACTTCTTTAAGCTTTCTGTGTTCAACTTTTCAGGTCCTGAACGGTATCTGCCATGTAGATACTAAAAGAGAAACAATATCTTCTAGACTCAGGAACATGTGGATTTTTTTTTTAAAACAACGGAATCATACACTGTGTTGAAAGGGACTTTAGAAACCACCTACCCCAAGAACCTCATGTTGAAGAAGAGGTTTCACATCCTCTATGATAGAGTAACTAACTGGCCCAAGGTCATAGAAGTCATCTTCATCACACCAGAGTTTATCTTTTTTCTTTCGTCGAAGATTCCTTTTTCACACAATATGAATAATTTATTAAATAATGCAGAAACAAAACAAATTGACTTGGTAACTGCTACCTGATTAAACTAGATCTGTGTCAGAGACTCTGGCCATGTGCCTCATCCTTCACGCAAAATAATTACAAAAGGACGGTGTTTGCCAGACTTCTGGTCCTGGGGTGTATGTGTGGGGGGGTCCTTCCTCAAAAGCTCCAGCTCTGGCTTTCATGATTATCTTCTAGACATGTTGTGACACCTAATTCACTTGACTAAAGGCTCTGAAACTTTTGCGTGGCTCTTGCCCTGTTCTTCTGGGGCCGCAAGTGGTTGACAGTATGCCTTTTCCAAAATTTGTTCTGAAATATCCCTGAAACTAAAGAAATTCAAATAGAAAAACCTGAATTTCAAAACTGAATTTAGGCTACACACTAAATGTAATTTCCAGGGTCAGTTTGGCTTTGACTCATAAAATCAGAAGACCTAAAGTTCAAATATGATAGGAGAAAAACACATAGGTATAAAATGAAAAGAACTGATTTTGTTCTTAACTTTACCACAGAATTTGCTACAAACTGTCCACATTACATCTAGAAGCAATTTTTCCTTCTCTAGGCCTCGATTTCCTCTTCTACTGGAGTGAGAAGGAATGATCTCTGGGCTTCCATCATCAGCTATATCATTCAAATAATATCTCCAAAATTGTTTTGTTTTCTTAAAGCCACAGTCACCGCAAAAGTATCTGTAGCTCTTTCCAAAGATGTGAGCTGACACTAAAGGAACACTTCAGGATCGGCTAAATCGAAGTCAAGCTTTCAAAGGATGTAGTTTCACTATTGAAATAATTTCCCCAACATAATGGTGACTAACTTGGGACTCAGCTGATGAATCTAATCCTCTCACCAGCATTTTCCCCCACGTTTTACCTTCCAGGTTGATCTTTACGGGTTTTTTCCCCCTCTCTTTCTTACTTTAAAATATTTAAGGCCTGAAGAGAAGTGGGTTCTAGAGGATGCAGTACGTGAATGCACCCAGAGATAAGTAAGAACAAGCTTGTTTCTTATCTAGCCTGAACATTGCAGCAGGGAGTTCTGTATTCAGTTCCTCCAGCTACCACAGCTTGAAGGTTATAGAATACTCTATTTCAGGACACCTTTAGAAATGAGGAGCCTATTTCAAAGTACTGCAGAGGGTTATTTTGATTTCTGCCACAGGATGAATCACTCCTCCTAAATGCAAACACCAGCAAAGAATGCGTTAGAGGATCCGCCATCATATTAAAAATTAAATCCGGCTGCATTTCATAATGGGCTTTCCTTTTTAAAGCACAGTTTCATCTTCTCACCATGGAAATTGCGCTCTGATGGCTGTTCTTTATGGTTAACACCGAGGCATCAGCTGAGGTCAGAACCCTGCTTCTCTGAACAGGGAACCACAAATGTCACCAACACATGGTATGCTTGGCAAATAATATATTTCTTTCCAATCTCCTGTGTCTTCGGTTTGTCTAACGTCATGCTCGTGGTAAGCTGGAGAGAGTTTATTTCTCGGGTCTTCTTCCCTTCCTTTGGTGGGACCAGCAGGAGGCATGCAATTTACAATGGATTCAAAAGTGCACCTCTTGTGATTTTTGTTGTTGTCTTTATTTTAACCTCCAAGAAAAGAGAGATTTAACTCAGTCTTCACCCCAGGCTAAGCTAATACTTAGGTCATGTCTGAGCTCTCTGGGGAACCCCCGCTTTATACCATCCGAGGGGCAATGGTGTCTTTTCACGTGGAGCAGCACAGCTGTCCAGCCATATGGGCCCCAAACAGCCCAGTCAATCGGATTTGGGGAGGTTTTACAATGTAATTTCTTAACGTGTTAGTATTTGGGGTGAGTTTGATCAGGAGTACAGACAGCTCTTAAGCCCGAGGGTTTAGGTTTTAAGAAGCCATCACAAATGTCCCAGCATCTGATCAGACCGTTTAAAAACAGATATAAAATCTGTGACTGGGGGAAGGGAGAGGACTCGTGACCCCCTGGCTAGAGAAAGCCCCAGGGATATGCTCTAACTATTAATTCAGCATCAGCTGCTTTTTTTTTTCTTTTTCCTTTCCTTTTCTTTTCTTTTTAAACCTGGGGCTCATCATTTAAGGCGTTCCCACTCAGGCCTGCAGAGCCTGTTACAAAACCATCCCTCTGCTCCCCTCCCCCATGCCGCAAGATGAGAGAGCAAATATCCTGCATTGCAGCAAAGGCGCAGAAGGACCGCACAGAAACCGTCCTCAAGTGAAACAAAACCGGGCCTTTAAGAAAAACCGAGGGAAGGGCAGCAGCGGTGTGTCCTGTTGCCCTTCAGTCAAGACAACCTGGAACTCCAGACACAGCCCCATCCCTCCATGTAGAAGGGGTTCACGAACTGCCTGTTTCAGGAATTCTTAACAAATAGGAAACACATAGTCCTGAATCTAAAACCCTTATCAAAATGGTGGAAGCCCAGAATCAAGCTACCGCCGATGTAGTTTCTTTCCACCAGAAAACTATTTTAGTTTGACGGGAACGTTATCAGAACGGTAAGTTTTCCCCGGTAAGATTTCCCGGATGACGGTTCTTTCCAAGTAACTACAGTCTTCAGAAACTAAGAATATACTGCAAGGATGTTACAGTCTTTTCTTCTCCTCTTTCTGCCTCTCTCTCAGACAATTTAAAGCAAAGCTTTCATCTTCTTGGTATTTACCAAAAAACTACTTATTTTTAAGCTTCTTTTGGTACATTGTTGGAGGCAAAAAGCCAATGCTGAAAGGTTGTGAGATTGCTATTCTTTTAATGGGGCAAACACCCAATAACTGACAAGAACAGAAATAGCCTGGGAGTGAGCCGGGTAGGGCCCAGGGTCACCATTCGGTGGGACTGTCCCCTCTCGGGTGATGCGCATCTGTCGCGACCCTGCGGGACCGCTCCTGGCCGTCGCGCGCGGGCCATCTGATTTGAGGAGCTGCTTTTAGCTGTCAGGAACTTGTTCTTTCTACCCATCGTTCGCTGGCCGGAATCAAGTGCAGCCCAAGGAACACTTAGATGTTTTTCTTTTCTTTTCTTTTTTAAGTCATCAAAGAAGAAAAGCTGAAGTAGGGGAAGAGATGGGCCCTGCGTGTGCGAATGTCGCCGGGGTGAGGGTTGATTCCCGCAGCTGCAGAACCGACTCTTGGGAAAGACTGAAGATTTCTCACTGCTGGCACCGGGTTTCTGTTGGGGGTCGGGTCAGGGGTGTCCCTGGGTTTTGTTCGCATGGGCAGATTCATTCTGAGTCCTTCCTTAAGACCAAGCTCACCCCGCGCTCCCGGAAAAGCACTCCACACGACTACACCAGCACAACAAAAGGCGCCTCCCGAAGTGAGTCTAAACGTTCGCGGGACGGGTGGCGGCCGGACGTGGAGAGGCACTTCTGTGCGCTCTAATCTCGGGCGTCCATCTGGCCCCTGGCGGCGTGGGCAGCGCGGGCGGGCGGGCGCCGCGGGCAGCGAGGGGGGAGCCCCGGACGGCGCGCGCACGTACCCAGAGACGCGGGCACGCGCGTCCGCTCTCCTTCACTTTCACCTTGACTGCAGCGGGGCGGGGGATGGGACTACCTCTCCCCTAGCCCCGCCAAGACTACCCCTCTCCCCACCCAAGCTGCTGTCCTGCCCTGACGTCTGCTCCGCGCTGGGGGCGGCGGAGGCTGGAGGTGCAAAGTCGATGCGGTCGCCGCAGCGGCGGGACAGCCGCGCGCTCTCCGCAGTGATGTCAACTGCATCCGCCGCAGCCCCCACCACCACCACCATCACCCCACCCCGGGCCTCGCCAGCGTCGTGGCCTGCGGAAACTCTCGTGCCGTGCGTCCGACCTGGGGTTCGTAGCAGAGGACTTGCAGTGCCCTAAGCCCCCCCCACTCCATTTGCCGTAGCCGAAGAAACCGGCTAGACCCACCTCCAGGGAGGAGGAAGGGGAGCGGGGCGGGGGACCAGGTGCAGGTTTGCTGGCCTGGGCCGCTGAGCGGAGTCGGCCCCGGGACCGACGCGGCCCCGGCTACGTTAAGGAGGCGAAGGGCATGGACCACTGCAGGTGCCGCGCGTGTGGGCACGGCGAAAGCGCCCCCTTCTCCCAGGATAGAAATGGATAAACGGAAGCGCGTGTGAGTGTGGGGGTGCGAATCGCCACCTCCAGCCTTGGCTTTCCCGCTCTTCCGAGAGCTCCCACTTCTCACTTTCCCCAAATCCGCATTTTCCTTGGCACAGCTCTCCCCAAGCAAGAAGGAGAGGGAGGTACCCGGGGGCAGTGAGAATGACGTGAGCTGGTGCAGAGGGGGGTGGGGGGCTGCGGGCCCGGCTCTGTGGACCGGCTCCTAATCCTCTTGTTTTCGGTACAGTCAGCAGATGTGGCTTCTTTTAGCTGAATAATCCGTTAAAGGAATAATAATTTTTAAAAAGGAGATCGACCTTACCCAAAGAGGACGGCGAGCGAGATTAGGGCTTGGTAAGGATAAATTTAAAGGCTCCAAATTCTCTCTGCCCCTCTCTGCCTTCCTCTCTCCCCTCCACCCCCTCCCTCCTCCTCCCTCCCCTCCCCCCTTCTTCCCCATCCCCTGCAATCCGCACTCGACGCGAGTTCACGCGGAGGGCTGGATTTCCAGGCTGAACCGCAACTTGCGCTGCGCGTTATTATTATTCATCTGAGGGTGCTGCCGCCACAACCTTTGCCTCCTGCTCTGCTCTGCTCTCCTTCCCCCCGGCCGCCGCCGCCAGCAGTGCGGTCTCTCCTGCACGCATGCTCTGGCTTACCAAAGGAGATTCTGAATTTTTTATCATGCTCATGATCATCACCATGATGCTTCTTACCATGGTTATCATTTCCCCCTGCCAGGGGGAGCGACCACCAGCGCCTTCTCTCCGCCCGCCCCTTCCCCAGCGTAGGAAGCAATCGGGCCCGGGCCCGGCGGCCGCTCCCTAGATGCGGACCCCCTTTGCCTCTCTGCATCCCTCCCTTCTTCATCTGCATATATATGACCTTGATCCCTTTTATCCCAGTAGATCTACTGCCTTTGGTGGGGCGGACTGGAACGCTGCGGACTGTGACCAGTCTCTTAAAAAGAAGAACAAAAAGAGGAAGACCCTGAGTGGATCCTCGGACAAAGCGCTTTGGCTCGGCGTGAAGGGACGGGCGGAATTGCTGGCTGGGGAGTACGAGTGGCCTCCCGTGCCGTAAGGCGCCCGCCGGGCGTGCGGACCTCAGAGGGTATTCGAATTGAATTTCTTTTCAGCCTTTTGGTATGCTTGAACAGTGTCATTGTTGGGGAAGGGTTGCATTTGCTTGTTCGTCTGTTTTCTGGGAATAGGAGCAGAATTGTGGGAGATCAGGTAGATTCAACTTGGCTTTCCTGCTCGCAGCCTCACCCTCCAGATTCGGGTACTGGAGAGGAAACTGGGGAGCGGAAGGCTTAGAAAAGAGTAGAAGCCGGAGATGCTGCTAGGAGGGCTCAGGGAGGGGGAGGTCAGTGGGGATGGGCCAGCTAGTGGAGCATTAGGAAAAGAAGGGGTCGTTTTTAACTCCCCTTTGGGTTCACAGGGTGAGTTTTGCTGGGGATGAGAGTCCCAGTGTCCCTTGATAGGAGCTCTGAGAAATCGATGAAAATTTTATATGTTCATGCACACACTTAAGAAGGTGGCTGCATTTGTGTGTAAACAGAGTAGAGCGGTAGAGGAGGGTATGGAAGGTGGGGGCCCAAAATAATGTTTTATTATTCCCTTGGCTTTGACCACCACCACCACCCCCTTTTTTGACCCAGAGACCCAGCGCATTAGACAAGAGTGACCTTTTAAATCTGTGCCCACGCTTTACCTGGTAAAGCCCATTGACAGTTTGGGGTGGGGTAGAGTGGGGTGGGATGGTTAGAGTGGTTGGGGTGTTTTGAAGACATAGATAGATAGATTAGATAGATAGATAGATAGATAGATAGATAGATATTCATTCTTCTGTCTCTCCCCCTCTCCCTCTCTCCCCTTCCCTCCCTCTCTTCCCCTCCCTCTCTCCCTCCCTTTCCTCTGTCTCCTCCTCCCTCGCTATGCCCCCCCCTCACTCTTTTTCTTCCTCCCTCCCACCTCCCTCGCTCCCTCCCTCCCTGCTGCATTTTGCATGAGCTATCTAG
>PVHT021183556.1:8918699-9049591 GCA_004024745.2 Catagonus wagneri
GCCCTGCGGTGGCAGCCGCTGCCGAGTCCCCGCTGCCCTGCTTGTTCCTCGCCCTCGTCTTCCCCCTCCCGGCCCCCCTCAGTTTCCTGGGCAGAGCTGAGGGCGAGGTGGGTGGGTAGGATTTGCTGCGCTAGGGCGAGGTGGGGTTGGCGGTGTTTTTCTCATTGTCTGGGGACTGCCCGGGAGGCGAGGAGCAGGGAAGGGGCGAGGGGAGTCGGGATAATTAACACGGGGGAGGTACCCCTCCGTCTCCCACTTCCACCCACACCCTTCAACCCACCACTCCCTCCGCTTTGCAGGAAAAAGCCTGGATCCGAAGGGATGCGGGAGAACAAAGAGCCTTTGGAAGACGTCGCTGTTATCTCATTGTCTGTGTGATTGGGGGAGCTGCGGTAGGGAGGATGCTGTGGTCCTTTTTCTCCCTGCGCTCCCCCACCCCCACGTCTCTCCCCGCTGTCAGTGCGCACGCACACGCGCCGCTTTTTACTTGTTTTTCCTTGTTTTCTCATTCCATCTTCTCCCCATCCCCCTTCCTTTCTTCCACCTTGCTTTCCTTCCTCCTTTCCTTCCTCAGGAGAAAGGCCTCTCTCTCCGTGTTCACAGCGGACCTTGATTTAAATGTCCATACAATTAAGGCACGCGGTGAATGCCAAGAATGGGGCTGGCTGAGCACCGTCGATCCGCGAGGGCCCTCCGAGGAAGGAGCCACAGAGCCCGGCCGCCTTCCGCAGAGCTCGGCGCTGCGGCTTCAGGCGGGAGGGGTCACGGGCTCTGGCCGGCAGGGCTGCCCCAACCGGAGCCCTTGGGGTGGGGAGATGTGTGGCTTGTGACAGAGAGGGGCTTAGAGATGCAAACAGACTCAGAGAGAGAAACAGAAGCTGATTCTGTGGCAGAAACACAGTTCTGTGCAAGCACAGATGCGGGGGGGGGGTGATGCGAGCGCATTGCGGAGGGCTTCCGTGTGCAGGTTTTTCTCTGGGTTCCGGGTGCCTTGATTGCAGGCGGGTCAACACGTTTTTTCGTGGCTGTATTTTTACTCTGGTCTTAGCTTTTGGTTTGCCCTTTAAACAAATACTCTGGCATCCAAAAGACTGGCAGACTGTTACCGGGCTGGGACTGCAGATATATTGTGTTCTGCTTGCTGTTGGTTGGGGCGGGTGGCGGGGAGGGGAGCCAGTTGCAAGGGAGGAGGGAGGTGTTTGTCCCCTTTTGCTGTAGAGCCCTGGGCACCTGACAAGCTTAAGGAAGTCACTGAGGTACAGAGGATAGAAGCACCCAACTCCTAGACCCTTCACAAACTCCATCAGTGCTGAAAGTATGGCCAGGACATACTCACTTCCTCCTTGCGGCTGTAATTACAGTTTCAGGCCGTGATCCAGAAGCTGCAGAGGAAGGAAGAGGCGCAGTAACCTACATGTATGGGGTGGGGTGGGGTGGGATGGGGAGGGTGGAAATCTGCATTCCTTTTAAAATCTGAACGAAAGGAAAAACAGAATGTCTATGGATGGGGGTCTGAGGAAAGACTGCTTTTGAAAGAGGTTATCAGGGAATGGAAAGGGTTAACCCTCCCTCATTCTGGGGAACCTGCTTCCCAAATCAGCCATTCTCCCCATCACCAGACCTGGGGCAGCAGCTGGTCTTAGAGATCAGCCCTGCACTCCACACTCCAGCATCCCCCTTAACCCACCTCCAGCTCTCTATTAACCACCCCCGCCCCACCCCCACCCTGAGCAGCAGTGGATAATGGTGAGACTTAAACTGATTAATTTCCAGGTGGAGAAAATGGACGAGGGGCAGGTCCTGTAGAGAAAGGAGGCCAAGAACTGGATCTTCCTACCCAGGAAGACTGCTGTATTCTTTTCTCAGCCCTTGGCAGGGGCCTGTCTTTGCAAGGCCAAGGCCATAAGGGATGTTTGGGATTTTAGTTTGTTCCTGACACAGTAATCAAGGCCTAAAAGATTCTCAGTTGAAGCTCCCTGAGGAGCTCTTTCTTCTCCAAAGCCTCAGTCTAGTCCACTAAATGAATGAGTGATCATGGATTCCTAGCCTCATCTCCTCTCAAATATGTATTGACTGCGTACTATGTGCCAACCATTGTGTAATCATTACATCTTAGGTTATTCCTTTGCCCTCCTTAGTGGGTGTCTACGATGTTAAGTGTTCTGTATCCCACCTAGACACTCCCAGAACCTGCTCTGGGGCTGCAGAAATGTGTCAGAACCTACACTTTTCATGTGAGGTTGCAGTTCTTGTCATGCAAACTGCAGGCACAGTGCTGTCCTTCAAGTCCCAAAAGGCAAACCTGGCTGGAGGACAGAAAAGAAGGCAGCTTCTCTTGTCCCTGAACCTTAGCCAGGGTTGTCCTAAAGCAGCCATTGCCTTCAAAATCATCCTCCTTCCAAAAGGTCCCTACTTGGCTCTGCCCTCCCCGCCCCACTGAGATGGCTGCTTTTACAGTTCTTTGGGGCCTGGCTTAAGCCTCTGATGACCAGTCCCCCACCCCGAAGTTGTCCACATTAGTAAGCCTCATCTCCGTAATTGCTTCCCCATAATTCTATCAGACGTGGCTATGCCCTTCACTGATGTGCCTGCTGCCAGTACAATCTCCAGATGCCTCCCCAAGAAATGCCCCCTTTTAGGTGGAAACCTAACACCCTTCTCCCTGAGAGATTTAAACCTCAGGCACCATGGACAAGGTCTGCCAGGTTCCCGCTACTGATAATCTACAGGGGAAGGGCATTTTTTTTTAATTACTCATGTAAACTATTGTTCCAGAAACGTTTAATGTGTTAGGGAGTGTTCTGGATTTGCTGGGGCTTTTCCTGTGTTCACCAGGTCTCACTATAAAATGTGTTTTTATGGGGGGCTTTAATGGCTGAAATGCAGCCATGAATGTACCACTCTGCCCCCTGGATAATTTCAAGGCCGCTTTTGTGTTCTACGAATTAGAGGTATGGGGTGAGGGTCAGTCCTAGCTTTTTCCCTTTGGCTGTATTAGGGGCCTACTTATGCGAAATGATATTTACATAAGAAACCTGAAGATTTTTTGCTCTTCCTAAGGCATTTGTTTAACTCTTTTTTTTTTGTTTTTTTGCCTTATCTAGGGCCGCACCTGCGGCATATGGAGGTTCCCAGGCTAGGGTTCTAACAGGAGCTGTAGCTGCCAGCCTTCGCCACAGCCACAGCCACGCGGGATCCGAGCTGCGTCTGCAACCTACACCACAGCTCACGGCAACGCCGGATCCTTAACCCACTGAGCAAGGCCAGGGATCGAACCCGCAACCTCATGGCTACTAGTTGGATTTGTTAACCACTGAGCCACGACAGGAACTCCTGTTTAACTCTTAACATCATCTTGTCTGTTTCAGCCCCTCTGATTAAATGACGAAAAAATTACTATATGATTTTTTAAATATAGGACACGTTTGAGGCAGTTTGCTGACCAAATATGCTCCGGAGAGCCCCATGGATTCACACAAACCATCATCTGTATGGTCCTCCCGACCATGAGAGCTCATAGGTTTCTCACCGTGACAGCACCAGATGCCTTAAGATGGATATAGAAATGTATCGAAGGAAAAATTGGTAATATTCTTCTTTCCCTGCCAGAGACAGCCCAGGCCCAGATCTCTGTCTAAGCGAAAAGAAACTGATCCTTTAACAAAGGCAAAGGTAAATTCCTCTATCACCTCTACCACTTCCTGTCTGCAATAGAGTGGGTGGGGGGAACAGTTTTGGGGGCCAAATATATGGAGCCTTAACCAGAAAAATAAGTACGGGAGGAGGGGTAATTTCTCAGTCGCATATGCCCATATGCACATATAGACAGTTTTTTTTGTATAATCATGTCCATTGCTAATATTTATAGGAAAGCATTTAACCACACACACACACACACACATGCACACATACAAAAGCAATCCACCTATATATACTGTCTCCACAGAGAAATGATTTTCTCTTTCCCTCGACTGAACTTACATAATACCCCCACCCCTTTGAATGTTCCAAACCTTAGTTAGAATGGAGTGCTCTGGGGGCAGCTGCAAAGCTTGCTCCCTAGGACAGATGGAACCACCCTTCTTCATCTACTCTGTGGGTGGTTTTAGAGCCTGTGAGTCAACAGGGCCCAGGGATGTGCTGGTGGTTTGCGTTTGAGCCTTGCCTGGCTGATTCATTGTGTTGAGTTTGTCAATAACAATTATGAGAATTCTGATACATAATAAAGATTTTTTTTTCTTCCAAGTCCCATCTACAATTCTTTTCTTTGGGTGTTTTTGCCAAGCCTTTCGCAATTTGATTTCAGTCTGAAAAAAAAAAAAACATTTTTTAATGCTTAATTGCATGTAGACATAAGAAAATGGCTTCAAATGGGATGCACTGTGGTCCATGGGTGCTAGTCTGGGCCACCTTACGCAGGTCTGCCGGAGGCCTAGAGAGAGTTGCACCAAATTTAGATGGCCTCGAAAGAAAGAAAGAGAGAAAGAAAGAAAGAAAAATGGGGGAAGAAAAAAAGCAGGCATTATTGAGAGCAAGTAATGTTCCAGGTCAGAAATGAAATGTCAGCAACTCTCAATAGATTCACCTTTTCATTTTTCAATCCTTCTCCCTTTTGTCTTAAAATGGAAATATTACCCCAAAAAACGAAGACCTAGGTCACGGCTGCACAAGCCCTTCAGTGTAAACCTCCAGATCACTACACTCCAAATCAAAGGGGGGAGGAGGGATATTGTAAATTAAATTCCAATCTATTTATTTCTTAAACATACACAAATATAGAGACCTAGGACCAATATTTTCGCTGGAAGTTCCATTTTGGGCTGTGCCTAGTGTTCCTGAGGCGGTTCTTCCAGCGCAGAGGCAGGCGAGGGGATCCTGCCCGCCGGCGGCTGGCTCCGCGGCGAGGGGCGCCCGGCTAGGCCTTGACTCCGGCTCGGCCCGGGTCTCGGCCCCGGGTTCCCAGCTACCCGCTTTCCAACGCGCACCAGGCTTGCTCTTTTCGCTTTTTCTCCTAATGTCCGTAAGACACTTAAATGGAGCAAAGTAGAGATGAACAGGGCTGTGCTTTTCTTGGGTTTGTCTATTTTTGCTCCTGCTTTCTCGGCTGTGATTTTCTTTTTTTCTCCTTCGAATCAAGAAACCTGGGGCCCCAAAGTCCCAGATCAACCCTCATTTCCCAAAGTTCGAACTGATCTGGGGTGCGGATAGACGCGGAGGGGGCAGGCACCCTCGGCACGGGGCCACCAACGGGAGGGACAGACCCCCAAGAGTCCACTTTTTCCGCTCCCCCAGTTTCACAGAACTCAGGGCGGTCAGCAGTGATGATTACGGAGGATGGAATGGGGCGCTGACCAGGCCGGTGGGAGGTGGTAAAGCGAAGAAGGCCTTGGCAGATGAAACATCCGCCGCTCCTGGAGCCCCAGCGCTTCCCGGCCTGGCTTCGGTCTCTCTCCGCTCATCCTGGTCCAGGCCTCCCTCGCGTCCACTCCCGGCCCCGCGTCCCCCACGACCTCACCCCGCGCCCCAGATAGCCTCGGGTTGAGTGAGAAAGAGCAGCGGGCGCGGCCCGGAAGGGGGTCCGAGGGAGGAAGCCGGGAGAGGACGGGACCCGAAGGAAAGTCACTTCAGAGCCACCCCCTTTGCTTCCCGCCTGCAAAGCACAAGGGTGAAAGGAGTGGTGGGGGCTTTTTTGGGGCGGGAGGAGGGAATTTCCACCTCATTGCATCCTCCCTGCCTCCTCTTTAAGCCCACCCAGCCTCCTCTATCCTCTACTCACCCAGCCGGGCACCCCCCCCAGGACCCAGCGACCCAGCACCCTCAGCGTCTAGTCCTCCCCAAACGCCCTCCTTCCCCACCCCCACAGCACTCTCTGAAGAAGGCAAAACAGCAGAATCCGCCACCCAGAAAGAAAACGGCACATTTCTCCTTCAGCCTTCGCGTTGATTCCAGATCCTACGCCAGAGGGGGAACTAGCCATTGAAAGGTCTGTCTGACTTGCTCTTTCTGGCTCCTTAAACCTCCAAACCCCAGCCCCCAGCGCAGGCAGGAAGAGAAGGGGCTGTTGCCTGGACTAGATATGGTCTCAGCTTTAAAAAGAGCTAAATTCTCCCTTTTCCTCATCTGCGGGGCCCACCAGGGTTGGTGACCTAAGGCTCCTCTGGATTAACAGGCCAGTGCCCTGAAATAACCTTCAGAGCCCTGGTCTCAAGGTTGGTCCCTTGCCCAAGGAACGCCCCCCCTCACCCCTCACCCCCCACCCATGCTGGTGCTTGTGGGGAGGCGCGGGCACACACACACACACACACACACACACACACACACACACACACACACACACACAGCGTTGGCCTCCAAAGGCCACACACAGGTCAAGACCAGAACTGCCCTGACAAAGGTCGTGCCACAGAAAGCTTGCAACAAACACACAGAAAGGTGCACCTGGACGTCACCGGGGGCTCCCCTTCAGCCCCTCACACTTCCACAGATTGATGTGGCAATATTTATTCCCATTTAATTGAGACACTGGTTTAATTTCACATTGCTTCAGCTTAAGGTCCAATGGGGTTTTCTGCAGCTCTTTTCCCCAGTGCCTCCACAGAAACTAATTGCTGTTAATATCCAATTTTGGCTTTATTATTCGTTAGCCAATTATGTATCCCATAGCCCAGGCCCCTTGCTGCTTACTGCCTCTGCTGGAATCAGCTAATGCAAGGCCTGGCTTCTGCTTTTCTCCTCGCCTCTGTTCAGACCCTTCCCCCACCCCACGATGATTTACGGCCACATCAGTCATTTCCTTGGTTTGCCCCAGCACTTAGCCTAGTTGGGGGGACTGCTCGGTTCAGGCTCCCCCCCACCTTTGAGGGAGATTTCTTCTTTGCCATTGAAGTAAATAATTCCCACTTTTCAAAAAAGAAAATTGAAGTTTTTCTTCCCTCCCTGCAGCATCTCTGGGTTTGCTTTCTCTGGAGCCATTTTTGGAGCAGCACTTTGCAATCAGAAGAAAGCATAGGGCCTAGGCCTCGAGTGTCTCTCCCTTCCTGCCCGCCTTGCGCCTCCCCCTGAGCCCCGACAACGCCAGCCTGAAAGCCGCCATACGAATCGATGCACGCAGAGCGCCTGGACCATGTCATTTCACATTTTGGGGAGGGAAACTTGCAAAAGCAATTTGGGAAAGGCACCCTTCAGAAATGAAGAGGGAAGTTTTTGTCTCCTCTCTCGAAGACGCCTGGGAACCACCCCCTGCCTTACTTCCTCACTTTCTCACCAAGGGGAGCCGAGCCTCTTGGGGGCAGTAGCCTTAAAAAAAAAAAAAGGTATTTTTTTGCCTTTTTTTATTTCTGTGCCCCAAGTTCATTGATAGACAGAAGCGAGCACTTCCCAATAAGGGTGCTCTGGAACTAAGGAAATAAAAGTAAAAGTCGTAGCAACAGCTGGGAGATCCTTCTTTGTCTTTTTTCCCTTCTTCCCCCATTTTGAAAAACTGCTTTAAACAGTCTGAGGGCTTTTGACGTTTACCTCTAGCAGTTCTATAGTGACCGGCATCAGATCAGCCTCGGAACTGAATTGGAGAGAAAACGAAGTCTCAGAGCAGCCTGCTTTGGCTGAGGCCTCCCATTGCCACCTCGAGGCCCGGCCCCTTCTGCCGAGGAGGCTGGAAGCGTTTATTCTGGCCTGGGAATCCTGTGGTCAAGTTTTTCATTGGGGGGACGTGGGGGCGAGGGTTGTGTAGGGCTGGGACATTGTTTAGAAGGTGCTTTACACATAAGGCTCAATAAATACCACCCAAATTAGATGTAATTAAATTAGCAGCAGCTGTCCTTCTGCTTTTGCTGCAGAAAAACTACAATTATGCATTAAGGCCTCTTGGGCAGAGAATAGATACAGGAGGGGGCTCACTGGCAAGGAAGGGGCTTAAAACTGTTTCCCCTTCATCCCCGAGCCCCAGCCCTGCTTAAGTCATCCAGCCGTGCGTGCGTGCCTTGATTTTCATAGTTCACACATGGTAGAGAGAACACCTACATGCCAGATCCCAGACCGAAATTCAGAGAGTAAAATACTCTCCTTTGAACCCCGCTCTCTTCCTTGTAGAGCACTTGTTTTCCTTTTAATAACCCTTGCATTCAAAACTATCCCTTCACCACCCCCAATTCACATTGCACCCAAGGTCTTCCCAACCAGGATATGCTATCAATAAATAATGAAATAAATAAATAAATAGATGAAAATTTCCTTTCATTCTGCTCTCCTCCCCACCAGCCTCTTGAAAATGTCTATATTTTCATTGGTCAAGAGGTGTTAGGAGAAGAGAAGTGAGGTTCGACCATGAATATGTGAATTTTTTTTTTCTCTTAGCTTTCCCAGAGACATTCGCATCTTAGAAGAGGCGCTTAGATGACAAGAGGAATCAAAGGTCAGAGTTTCTTAAGGCATCCAGAAGTGGGAAGAACAGCATTGACGTCCCCACTTTTTGTGTGAAGGTGGTCTCCCCACCCCCTCCTCCCATACACGCTGGTGATCCAAACACATAGCTATTTCAGTTAACGAGGAAACACATTTCAAGGCCCTCAGACGAATCCACAGCAGTTTCCTCTCCAAGCCGCCATCTTATTAGTCCCAGCTGAAGGCGGGTAGAAACACCCTGAGCCTTTAACAGAGACACCTGTGATTTTTGCCTATTAAATGCTCTCGGTAGAGGTTAAGGCCAGCTACATGTAAAGCCAGACCATTCGTGTTCCTTTGCATAGTCGTGAATTCTAGTTTCACTGTTCCGTGAAGAATCACACTTAATTATTTGATTAAATACTGGACGACGTGACGTGGGGAGCACCCTTGGCAATAGTAACCCAAAGTAGACTCAAAGGCGTTCCAGGTGAACCTGGGAATTGAGTAGTGGGTGGTCAGTGAGTGGGGTGTTGGTGACGTAGGCACTGGTCGAGCAGGGGATTTACAGAGAGCAAGAGAACAGCCATCTTGGGTGACCTGACCACCCACTACTCAATTCCCACGTGGATGACCCTCCTACCTGGTTGCCCCCGTCCCAGCGAGTGACTATACTAATTTTTAGATCAGAACGTCTCCACCATGATAGCTTATCAAAGGGGCAGTTAGGGGTGTGCCTCTCTGCCGGTTTCCCTGGTAACCGATGAGCCGAGCTGACTTCCATTCCTCTTATAAGTGATAAACTCCCCCTCTCCTGGGGAAGAGCCGCCCAGGCTTGCGGCACCACCTCCCTCAAGGCTGCAGCGGCGCGGCGGGGTGTTGCTCCCTGACCTTGCTTCAGACAGGTAAGTCTCCTACCCATTAAACCACCAATGTCCCTGTCACTGACTCTGGTCCAGGCTCTTTCTTCGGTCTTGAAGCTGAGCAAGTACAGGCCTCTTTGCCCTGCTGAGAGCAGTTCAACCAGTAGCGCTTGGCTTTGTGGTGTCCCTGCATTGTTTGTTTTATTTTTTTCACTCTCCTCTCCCTAGTCAGCCTTCCTTTATCTAAGTGGGACGCCATCATCTCCTTGACACCCTGACAGTGTCCTTTCCGTGTTACGAGTGATGCAAAGCCAGACCCCACGGCAGGTTTTTGCAGGGTGAGGAGCAGCGCAGGTTTGGACGTTGAGCTGAAGGCCAGCCTTCCCAGCAACTTCCCACCAGCCACGTAGAAAACTTGGTCTTGAGGAGTTCCCCTTGTGGCTCAGCAGTAACTAACCCAACTAGTATTCATGAGGACATGGATTCGATCCCGGGCCTCACTCAGTGAGTGGGTTAAGGATTAGGCGTTGCCGCGAGCTGTGGTGTAGGTTGAAGACGCGGCTCAGATCTGATGTTGCTGTGGCTGTTGTGTAGGCCAGCAGCTGTAGCTCGGATTCGATTCCAGGTGTCTCTCCCTGGTTCCCTCCCCCCCACCCCTGCAGCATCTTACCACCTTCAAGTGGATGGTTAATCAGTGTAGTCTGAGAGCTTAGGAATATGATGTTGCTGCTAGCCCGGACTGCACCCCTATTGCAATAAACTTGTCTTATCCAATTCTTGGATCACTCATCACACTACTGACTGAAAACTATCTGAGGCAGCATTGGTGGCAGCTGGGAAAATTATTTAATGAAATCCCTCTCACAAGTCTAAAGGGATTTGGTCTCCTCCGTTTCCTGAGGCTTTCAGGATGTTATAAAATTGAGAAATGCCAAAGTTGGGTCCCCAAAATTGCTGTGTGTTATATATGCTTATGGTTAAGAGTTTGAAATTACATGATTAATATATGCTTTCAATTCTGTTACTACACCTAATGCCATATGTATAGTATCTTCCAAAAATATTACCAAAAAGTCTGTATATGAGGGCCTTTGTGCTTCTGGCACCCAGGCAGAAGGTCAGAATCACAAAGGGCCACATATGCTCAGGCCTAGCCCCCAGCTCCCTGCCCCCAGGCCCTAGCCGCCAGCCGCCAGCCGAGAGCATATCATTGTGTGCATGACTTTGAGTAAGTTGCTAAATCTCTCTGAGCATCCTGTGTAAAAATGTGATGACAGGAGTTCCCGTCGTGGCGCAGTGGTTAACGAATCCGACTAGGAACCATGAGGTTGCGGGTTCGGTCCCTGGCCTTGCTCAGTGGGTGAAGGATCCGGCGTTGCCGTGAGCTGTGGTGTAGGTCGCAGACGCGGCTCGGATCCTGCGTTGCTGTGGCTGCGGCGTAGGCCAGCGGCTACAGCTCCGATAAGACCCCTAGCCTGGGAACCTCCACATGCCGCAGCGGCCCTAAAATGACAAACAGGCAAAATAAATAAATAAATAAATAAAATAAAAATGTGATGACAATAATGGTATCTACTTCATAGAGTTGGTTTCTGGATTAAATTCGATAATGTGTGTTAAAATGTTTAGTGAACGGTACAAAGCAATAGAAATAAAATGCAAGCGTATATGGAGTTTAATATTCTCTAGTAGCCATATTTTAAAAAGTAAAAAGAGGAGTTCCCATTGTGGCTCAGCAGGTTAAGGACCCAGTGTTGTCTCTCTGAGGATGCAGGTTTGAACCCTGGCTTCACTCAGTGGGTTGAAGATCTGGCGCTACCACAGCTGTGGCCTAGGTCACAGCTTAGATACAGCTCAGATCCAGTGTGAAGCTGACTGTGGCACAGGCCTCAGCTGCAGCTCCATTTCAATCCCCGGCCTGGGAACTTCCATATGTAGCAAGGGTGGCTGTAAAAAGATAAATAAATAAATACAAAAGTAAAAAGAAACACGTGACATTTATTTTACTCATGTTTTACTTAACCCAATGCATAAACCCCAAATATTATAATTTCAACATGTAATCAATATAAAAACTGTTAATGAGATGGCTAACATTCTTTTATTCAGACTAAAACTTCAAAATCCGATGTGTTTTTTACTCTGCAACCCGATTCAGATGCTAAATTTTCAACACAAAGACTTGATTCATATTAGACTTCATAAAATTTATAATTGAAGAAATAAATTCACCCAAGTTAATTCCAACCATTGTTAAATATTTTCTAATAACTTAATAGAGTACCTATTTTAAGCTTAAATTAAGGATTCCATTCTTTGATTGCAGTAGCCACATTTCAAGGGCTCAACAGCCCCATGTGGCTAGTAGGCTAGGGCATCAGGCAGTACAAGTTTTGGCATAATACCCTACGTGTAGTAAGTGCTCAATAAACACTCACTATTGGTTACTCTTAGGGCCCCATCCCTCCCCAGATAGAAATAAGGAACAGCTCCTTCTCTTCCCTCAGACTTTAAACTGGAGGCCAGGCCTGTCGTTTGATCCATTTACAGCCTATGAGATGAGCCAAAGTCCAGCATGTCCAGGGCCTCTTTGGGCACAGTCTCTAGTCACTGATGTAGCCGTTTGCAAGCGACCATCTCTTTGACCTTCCCCATTGTAACACTAAGAAGCCTTTTAGAATTTCTAGAATTATTTTACTATGTGTATGTGTGTAAGGAGTGAGGCTAGCAAGGCTCTCAATGAGGGCTATTCTTGGAAACAATAACTTGGTACATCTGTGCAGTGGGAAAGACAGGGCTAACATCGCCATACCAGTGACTGACATTTGTTCCTATCCACAGACCAAATTGCATATGGCAGAAGATAGAGGTGAGTGGGACACCCCAAATTTATCTCTGCACCAATATCTCATGCTATTGATCACACATCTTCTCGGATTTCTCGGGTTCATTTGCAAGCAACTTTGACTGAAATCTTGCTCTTCATCAAACACTGATGTCAGCCAGGAGAAATTTGTGGATACCTTGGCCGTCCTCTTTCCAGGCCCTCAATAACCTTAGAGTCCAGTAGAAAGAAATAAGATAAATACATAAAAAATTATAACAAAGTCAAATATGGTTGATGTCATCCCAAATGCTGGAAGAGTTCAAATGAAAATGATGCCTTTTCTGGAGTTCCCATTATGGCTCAGTAGGTTACGAACCTGACTTTTATCCATGAGGATTCAGGTTCAATCCCTGGCCTCACTCAGTGCATTAAATATCTGGCGTTACCGTGAGCTGTGGTGTGGGTCACAGACACCACTCGTCCTGCGTGGCTATGGCTTAGGATGGTAGCTGCAGCTCCAATTCCACCCCCTAGCCTGGGAACTTCCATATGCCTCAGGTGGGGCCCTAAAAAGAAGAAAGAAAAAAAAAAAAGAGAGAGAAGACTTTTCCAATGAAAAGGTTAGGATAACTTCCAAAGGCAAGTGGGGTTTAGGGGTGAGGAGAGCATCCTAAACTAAAGATTCATACAAGCACTGTCTCAGGGATGAGGAGGGTTTGCAGTTATAAACACAGGTCTAATGACAATCTAGCACAAAGAGAGTTTGGGGCCAGATTGCATGTAGGAATTGCTGGATCATATAGTGTCTTAGCACAGGCTGCCATAACAGAATACCACAGACTGGCTGGCTTAAATAACAGAAATTTATTTTCTCACAACTCTAGAGGCTGAAGTCCAAGGTCAAGGTGCCAGCATGGTCAAGTTCTGGTGAGAGCCTTCTTCCTGGCTTGCAGATAGCTGTCTTCTTGCTGTGTCCTCATGTGGCAAAGAGAGAGACAGGGGGCTCTGGTCCTATAAAGGTGATCATGATGACCCCACCCTCTTGTAAACCTAATCACTTCCCAAGTATCATTTACCATCTCCAGATACCATCTCTGGGAGATAGGACTTCAACATATAAGTTGGGGTTAGGGTAGAGGTAATGCAGCCCACAGCATATAGAAACTCATTAATTTTTTGAGGAACTGCCATACTGTTTTCTACAGTGGCTGCACCGTTCTGTACCATTTTGCCTTCCTTCTGTGTACAAGAGTTCTGATTTCTCAGTATCCAAGCCAACACTTATTTTCTTGCTCGGGTGTTTTGTTTGTTTGTTTGTTTGTTTTTAGTAGCCATCCTAATGAATGTGAAGTAGTATCTCATTGTGGTTTTGACTTGCATTTCCCTAAAGATTAGCGATGTTGAGGATCTTTTCACGTGCTGACTGTCATTTGTATGTCTTCTTTAGAGAAATGTTTGTTCAGGTCCCTTGCTCATTTTTAAAATCAGGTTGTTTGGGTTTTATTGTTGTTATGACAGCTATTATGTTAGCAAATCTGAGGACCTTGACAGATGGAGTGGAAGCAACCGTCCCTTACCCACTGAGTAAAGTCTTGCTGTCCTAAGACTAGTATCAGGCGGTTGCCCTGGTTACCTGCATGCCCACTTATCACCATGTGTCTCCTGGATTTTCGTGCTTAGATCCTCAAACCATCCTCCTTGGTTGGGTCTCTGAAACCTGTCCTGCATCTTGCCTGCTTCTAAATCCTGAGAGCTAGGATTAACCTCTTGAAGTCCGATGAAGAACTGAAACAGTAGTACATTTACATCCTTGACCCTGATCTCTGGCATATTATTCAGAGCTCTGATGATTTCAAGTAACAGAAGTCCAATTTGAACCAGCTTAAACATGAAGGGAAATTGATTGTCTCAGGGATCCCTATATAAGAATCTAGTCGTGGAGCTCCTGTCATGGCTCAGTGAAAATGAATCTGACAGTATCCATGAGGACGCAGGTTCGATCCTTGGCCTCGCTCAGTGGGTTAAGGATCTGGCATTGCCGTGAGCTGTGGTGTAGGTCACAGATAAGGCTTGGATCCTGCATTGCTGTGGCTGTGGTGTAGGCTGGCAACTGTAGCTCTGATTTGACCCCTAGCCTGGGAACCTCCTATGCTGCAGGTGTGGCCCTAAAAGAAAAAAAAAAAAGATACAGTTGTAACTCAAAAAGAGCTGGAAACTTTGACTCAATCATCTTGCTCTAAGTCTCAGCAGTCTAATTTTCTCCACACATATATGTTTTTACTGAAGTATAGTTGATTTACCAGTGTTGTGCTAGTTTCTAGTATACAGCAAAGTGATTCAAATTATATAATTATATATATTATTTTTACATACATAAAATTTGCAATGTTGAGCATCTTTTCATGTGCTTCTTGACCATCTGTGTTTTTTCTTTGGAGAAACGTCTATTTAGGTTTTCTGCCCAACTTTTTTATTGTTTTTTTTGTTTTGCTTTTCTTTTTTGCCTTTTTCCTAGAGCCGCACTGGTGGCATATGGAGGTTCCCAGGCTAGGGGTCTAATTGGAGCTGTAGCTGCTGGCCTACGCCAGAGCCACAGCAACACGGGATCCGAGCTGCGTCTGCAAACTACACCACAGCTCAAGGCAATGCCGGATCCTTAACCCACTGAGCAATGCCAGAGATAGCACCTGCAGCCTCATGGTTCCCAGTCAGATTCGTTAACCACTGAGCCATGACAGGAACTCCGATTGGATTGTTTTTGATATTGAGCTGTGTGAGCTGTTTTTATATTTTGGAAATTAAGCCCTTGTCAGTTGCATCATTTGCAAATATTTTTTCCCAATCCATAGGTTGTCTTTTCGTTTTGTTTATGGTTTCCTTTGCTGTGCAAAAGTTTACAAGTTTTATTAGGTCCCATTTGCTTGTTTTTGCTTTTATTTCTATTGCCTTGAGAGACTGACCTAAAAAAATTGGTACAATTTATGTTAGAGAATGTTTTGCCTATGTTCCCTTCTACAAGTTTTATGCATCATGTCCTATATTTAAGTCTTGGAACCATTTTGAATTAATTTTTGTGTGTGGTGTGAGAAAGTATTCTAACTTCATTGATTTATGTGTGGCTGTCCAGCTTTCCCAACACCACTTGCTAAAGAGACTTATTTTCAATTGTATATTCTTGCTTCCTTTGTCAAAGGTTAATTGACTAGGTTTGTGGTGTTTTGTTTTTTGTTTGTTTTAGGGCCTTCCTGTTTGGAAGTTCTTGGGCTAGGGGTCAAATTAGAGCTGCCAATGCCAGCCTACACCACAGCCACAGTAACGCCAGATCTGAGCTGCATCTGCAACCCATGCTACAACTTGCAGCAATGCTGGATCCTTAACGCACTAAGCAAGGCCAGGGATCAAACCCATATCCTCACTGATGCTATGTCAGGTTCCTAACCTGCTGAGCCACAATGGGAACTCCAGGGTGTGGGTTTATTTCTGGGCTCTCTGTTTTATTCCATTGATCTACATGTCTGTTTTTGTGCCAGTACCATGCCATTTTGATTACTATTACTTTGTAGTATTGTCTGAAGTCTGGGCAGGTTATGCCTCCAGCTTTATTCTTCTTCCTCGGGATTGCTTTGGCAATTCTGGGTCTTTTGTGGTTTTTACACACATATTTAATCCTCTCTTTCTTTGCACTGGCCTGTTTCCCAGGTCCACAGATCAAGAAACACGGCCATTGAGATTTGCCAGGCTTTACATGATATAGCCTAGATTAAGTCAGGTACCCACCTCTGGACAAATCAACTTGGCCAGAGGGATGAGAAACCCTGACTAGTCAAGTGTGACTTAGATGTGTGCGTGGAGTTCCCATGGTAACTGTGGATGGGAGGAAAGCACAGCTGCTTAAAATAAGCACTGACCATGTAATACCACAGGTATTACTACCAATGTCCTGTGAATGGTGCCCCCGGAGTTGTGCAGTGCACACACTGTGTGATGGAGGTCCTGGAAGAATATCTTATTTCTGGATTCCAACCCACCAGATTGGCATCTTCCTTCCACCTTCTCCTTCTTCAGAAAACCTCAGCACTGAGTCCATCACATCCTCGGGAGTCCTATGGTTTGAAATGCTGACTATTTCTCCTAAAGTCCCCGCATGCTTCATCATCCAAGTTTAGTATATGTCAGAAGCTGGTGTGGAGACTACAAATTATGATCTTTTTTTACTAACTGTATAATGATTTGGTGCTTTTCACAACACCGCACTGCTTCTGTCTTACTGTGCTCTCTCTCTCCCTAGCAAGCCACCCGTATTTGTCTCCTCCCTAAAAAAGAAAAAGGGTGGAAAAGCACCAGATATGCCTATGCCAACCTCTCCCAGGGGTTCCTTGACATAGAGCAATTTGGGACCTTAAGGAAATCGCTATGGAGAGGCCCTGCCCCCAAGTCTCACTAATTCTGGATTTAATTCTCTCCTGTGAGCCAGGCATTGAATTACTGCCCCCCACACCTCCTGTTTTCCATTGTCTCATCTAATAAAGGTTCCAGATCTGAAAGTCTTTGAGACCCTAACCCTAATCCAATTAAACCCTGCAAAACAACTAGACTGGAGAAAGACAAAGAGGTGAAGAGGTTAATAGCAGACAGAGCCTCCACTGACAAGCCAAATTAGCCTGCCCACCTCAGGAGAAATGGTAAAAGCAGATTACTAAGACTGCCGGTGGTGATTAACATTCGCTCAGAACTCTTAAGTAGCTGATTTTTTTTTTTTCCAAGTCAAATGTTAACCTGAAGAAAGAGGGACAGTGGCTATGGGAGAGGAATGTGAAGAAGAAAACAGAAAGACCGGCCTGCTGGGTGGATGTCTCCTTCCCAAAGTAGTTGGGGTAGAGGATGCTGAGGGACAGTTTCCCTCTCAATCTTGTTTCCTTCTCAGGTGGAAAAGATGGAGGTTTTTAACATCTTCATTTCTCAGAGAAGCCATATTCCAGGACGAGGATGGAAGCAGGGAGGCAGCTAACAAATCTGACCTTCGAGGGGCTGTCAGGGCCTGGAGGCCTTCCAGTTTCATATCCTACCTTAGTCCATTTGGGCTGCTATAACAAATACTATAGGCTGGAGTTCCGAAACAACAGACATTTATTTCTCAGAGTTCTGGAGGCTTGAAGTCTAAGATTAAGGTGCCAGTCAACTTGGTTCCTGGTGGAAGACCTTCTTGGCTTGCAGATGGCTGTCCTCTGCCTGTGTCTTCACGTGGCAGAGAGAGCACTGGTCTCTTCATGCCCTTATAAGGGTACTAATCTCGTCGTGATGGCTCCATTCTCACAATGCCCGTAAAAGCCTGTCCTGCCTCCAGTTTTCATTAAAGTTTCTTTAATTCCGCATTTCCCCTCTTTGATCAAGATCTCACCTCGAAAGCATTGCTAACTGAGAGTGAGAATCTCCACATATAGTGTTTAGTCCCTAGATGCCAAGAAGACCCTTCCGTAGTTATGTTGCATGTTAGAGTGAAAGCACACAAATCAGAAACCTCACTAGGCTGCATTTGAGTAACAAGGAAAGGTATTAGGGAAAACACAGGCATTTTCCTGTTAAAAGTGCATTTAGTCCATTAGTTAAGGTCCCAAGTGCTAGACGTTATTTTGAAGCACTGAGCTAGCATCATCTTATTAGATGTGTCATTTTCACAAAGGTACAACAAGCAATAGGTGCAGAACTTGACAATAAGTACACAGAGCAGAATGAAAAACAATATGAGAGTAACATATACACACTACCATATAAAAAATAATCAACAAGGACCTATTACATAGCACAGGAAACTATACTCAATCTTTTGTAATAACCCGTATGGGAAAAGAAGTTGAAAAGGAATATATATACAGAAGTTCCCGCTGTGGCACAGTGGGTTAAGGATCTGACTGCAGTGGCTTGGGTTCCAGCTGTGGCTTGAATTTGATCTCTGGCATGAGAACTTCCATATACAGTGGGTGCAGCCAGAAAAAAAAAAAATTACATGTAATTATATATATAACACACACACATATATATATGAATTACTGTGCTGTACTCCTGAAAGTAACACAACATTGTTATTCAACTATACTTCAAATAAAAAAAAACATAACCAACCCGGTTTGCAGGATTTTTTTAATTGCCATATAATTGATTTACAACGTTATGTTAGTTTCTGCTGTACAGCAAAGTGATTCAGTTATATAATGTATATATTTTTATATTCTTTTCCGTTATGGTTTATCACAAGATACTGAATATATTTCCCTATGCTATATGCAAGATGGTTTTAAAACAGGAGCCCAGACTTGAATACATCAAAAGACGGTAGGTTGTCAAGTGAAATTTGCTGTAACCAGTGTTCTTGCTCTTTAATTTTATGTTATTGGGTCTCAGCTTCCCCAGAGGCATTTATCCCCATACAGCAAGAGGGGTCTGCTATTGCACAGGTTCCTCCTTGGTCAGTGAGAAGGTAATCAAGCGCTGTATGGTTATCCAAACCACCTTGGCCAATGAGTTGTGACCATTGCTGAACTGAAAATGCATGTTGGCTACAGAGTCAGCTAACTCTCCTAATATAAAGGAAGAATTCCTAATCATTTATTTATTGGCGTTCACCTTAATGCGTGAGAAGGAAGCTCTAACTACAGAGGCAAAGCCAGAATCACATACGCCTCCTGGGAGTTCTCACATAAGGCAAGTTATAGAGGCTTGATGAGATAACCCATGAGAGGCTTCTATTTGGCTATGTAGGGAGAATAGGACAGTGGATATAGCAAGTGCACACTATCCTTATATTCTTCAGCTATCTAGGCAATAGGTTGCCCAAGCATAAAGACCATTCCCGAAACTTCTACATATAAAGGTATAACCATGGGGTACTTAAGGCCTCCACATAGTAATAGTACTATGGGTTAATTCACGGACATTGAGGTGTAAGCAATATTTAACCAAGGCTCAGACAGCATATTGTTACACACCAAGAGGTTACCTAGATATACAAAATGTCAGCAAGTTTACAAATGATCCAGCTTGCATTTCAACTCCTCAGGATCTTCCATACAGACATTCAAAAGATCTTATTTTCTCATAACAAAGTTGGATCAAATTGAAGCAAGAGATAAGTTTAAGTGAGATTAGCACCCTGACTTTATAAAAGAGGCCCAGGGATTAATCTGGACAGACAAAAACATTTAGAAGCCCAGTAAAATTACTTATGTAGTAAATCAAAGGCGATTCCTATCTTGGACCAGCTGAGGTTTCTGATGGCAAACCCAGTCGGTTCCTTGTTTTTCAAGGGACTGGAAAATCTGGATGAGGGCATGGTTCTTCCATGAAAGGGAGGGAGAAAATGCGGTAAGGGTCAGTATTGGGGGGGGGGAGGTATGCAGGACTTGTCCAGGCATCTTAGAAAAGCTGTTAGTCTCAGACATCATCTGCTTCAGATCCTAGAGAGATTTGTTGTCAGGTTGTCAGACGGTGAGCAGATTCAGCTGGGGTTTGGTGTCTTCTTCAGGTGTCACATGTGGATCCAGGAGTCTACTCCCTGGAGTTTGGTGACACAAGGGTTAGACAACAGTATCTGATGAGAGCCCTTCCGGCAGGGCTGGAGAGTGTCATTTTGGAGGTGTCTTTTCCAGTACACAGAATTTCCAGGTTGTAGGGTGTGATGTTTGGAGTCTTTATCTCCTTGGAATGTGCTGCCAGTAGAGAGCCCTGCCACCAGGGCATGGTTATTTTTAACAGTAGAAATTAGGCCTTTACAGTACAGACCTGTATCTCCCTTTATTAGCTGTGGATCAAAAGAAGCAGGAGGCAAGTGTGTTGAATGTCCTGTTACAAAGAGAACAGACTCCCATCGAACCTATCTATGCAAGCACATATATTATCATGAAAAATGAGAATTTTCAGTAATGGTTTCAGAACCCTTGAAGGATCAGATAGGGAGAAAAATACAAAGGCTTCAACCTTTGTTGCAAAGATACACTTTGGTAAATTGCTATAAGATATAAATAGCTTAAAGGAAAGGAGGAAAGGTGGGGTCCTTTATATCTGGGAAACAAAGCATTAAAGCACTCAGTTTTCCATTAGAGTTTTATAAATTCTTATCCAGTTCAGTGTTATGATCTTAAAGTTATCAAAAACCTGTATTCCAGAGAACTGTCAGAGCCCTTTCCATGAATTTCTCTAAAGGTGAAACATATTTGCAAAAGCATCAGAACAAAGCCATCACTGTCTACAAATGACAAAAAAACTTGAAGATGCTCATTATTGAAAATCTGATGAGAGTTCATTACAATTGAATAGACAAAGGAATCTGCTTAGTTCTTTGACATACATTTTAAAATTATGACCAAAAAAACCTTATTAGGACATACTAGAATTTCAGGAATTTCACATAATTACAAACATGTATATTAATATGTACCTATGCAAATAAAAATTTTTACTTTTATTTGCCAAGCTTTTCAAGTAAGTTAGCATGTCAAATAAACACGATTAGTTTAACATTTTAGAAGGTAAGAGGTAAATCCTTTAAATTTTCTAGGAGCTCTCTGGTAGCAGCCAAATTCTGTGCAAAGTCAAAAAGACCTTATTTAGAACCTAATTTGGGGGAAGTTTGTAAAAATATGAAAAGGCTTTAGGCATTTGACCAAACAAGACCACAAATCATTATGAAATTATACTTAATTATCTATTTAACCAAAGTAATGATAAAAGATTTCAAAGGCAAATACGAAAAGGTTACATAATTGTAAGTAAAACTCCATTCAGTCAGTGTTGAGAAGGTTCAGTTTTCTTTAGTAATCAAAGACCTGATTAAGACCATGTGAAATACAGGAAATTATTTTTTTGGGGGGACAGGAAATTTTTTTGATAAGACACAAATCTTTGCTTTCTAAGCAAATTACTTAATAGGTTTAAAAAAATCCTTCACAATCTCCCATCAGGAATGGACCAATACTAAAAATACGTTTTCCTGATAGTACATTTTCCAATGTGATACAAAACGTATTTACCAATAGACCCAAATACCTTCAGTTCCTATATAAAGGAAAGCAAAAGTGAATGAACCAATTTATGTAATGTTTTAGCATTTTATCTTATTTGAAAATGATCTAGCTATTTAATGACCATCAATCATTTATACAGATTCACATTGCCAAAAGATGTGTGGAAGTTATTTTTCTTTTCTTCTTTTCTCATCTTTTGTCATTTTAGGGCCACACCCATGGCATGTGGAGGTTACCAGGCTGGAGGTCTAATTGGAACTGTAGCCCCTGGCCTACGTCACAGCCACAGCCACATGGGATCCGAGCGGTATCTGTGACCTACACCACAGCTCACGGCAACGCCAGATCCTTAACCCACTGAATGAAGCCAGGGATCGAACCTGCAACCTCATGGTTCCTGGTCGGATTCGTTAACCACTGAGCCACAATGGGAACTCCCTCTTTTTTTTCTTTTTTTGGTCTTTTTAGGGCCACACCTGTGGCATATGGAAGTTCCAAGGTCAGGGGTCAAATCGGAGCTGCAGCTGTGGCTTATGCTACAGCCACGGCAACACCAAGTCTGAGCATCCTCACAGAAACAACATGAGGTCTTTAACTCACTGAGCCACAATGGGAATTCCTGTACTGAGGAAGATATTTCTCAAGTACATATACCTTAAAACAAAATTATTTCACCCAAAAACTCTTATCTCTTTTTCATGAGATTTTTTTCCCAACTGTTGTTTTATATTATTTCATATGACATTTAAATATTTAACCATCAAGGAGTTCCCTGGTGGCACAGCAAGTTAAGGATCCAGCATTGTCACAGCTATGGCACAGTTTCATTCCTGGCCTGGGAACTTACATATGCCGTGGGTGCAGCCAAAAAGAAAAAAGAAATAAGTTAACCATCATCTTACGTTATTTTTCTTTCTTACAAATTTTGTGACAAAGATAACATGAACTCATTCAGCCAATAAAGCCAGATAGAATGAAAATTACATGCCTACGTTCCTTTCAGCATGGATAATTTCAAAGACATACCTGTTTTAATTAAAATAACGACTTAACCTAGCTTTTATTTACTAAAATTTAATCCTAGACCATATGAACTTGCAGGGCATTTTAGGTCAGTTTTTGTAATATTTCTTTGATTTATATAAGTATTGTTTGCTTTTAAGCCAGTTAAATAGAGTGCTTTACCAATTAATCTTAGTAGTACTTTTCAAAGCTAAAGAATATCACACATCAGAATTCTCTTATGGCTAAGAGGGTTAAGGATCCCCGCTGTCACTGCAGGTGCTAGGGTTGCTTCTGTGGTCCAGTTTTGATCCCTGGCTTGGGAACTTGTCATGCCACAGGTGTGGCAGAAAAAAAAAAAATGCATCTGCAAAACATATAGAGAGAGAGAGACGCACAAATATCATACAGACAGATGCAAATAGGGACATTGCTTTTTTTTCTTAGATTTTAGCCATGTCTCTTTTCTGGAAGATGCACTAATTTAAGATTACTTGCTCAAATGGCCAAAGGTTTTTGTTTAGTTGGTTCATTTGGTTTGGTTTGCATGCTGTAAGGATCCTGTCAGAGATGTTTTGGGAGTCAAATTGTCATTTAGAAGTTCCTGCATTCACTCAAATAATGTCTCCTGAGAGCCTCTCTTTTAAGTGTGCCCCTTTAAGTGGACTTATTTAAAACAAAGTCTCCCCCTTTTGAATAGGATGGATGACTTATCAAAATGCTTCAACAAACAGAAAGAAACAGTATTCTCCTAGGAGTTTTGTCTACTGTCAAAAGCCTAGGGCAATTGCTATTTTAATCTTTGCTTCTAGTTGTTTATTTGCACCAGTTAACTTAGAAGTGGTAATTAGGGGACTAGCATTTGGATCCTCAGAGGGTCTGATTTTATTTATTTTTTAAATTTAATTTTATTGGAGTACAGTTGATTTACAATGTTATATTAGTTTCATGTGTACAGCAGAGTGAATCGATCACACATAAATATAGCTATTCTTTTCCTGTATAGGTTATTACAAACTATTGAGTAGGTTTTCCTGTGCTGTACAGTAGGTTCTTGTTAATCATCTGTTGTATACAGCAGTGTGTATGTGTTATTCCCACCCTCCCAGTTCTTCCCTCCCCCCAGTGGTTTCAGCTATGGTAATCATAAGATTGCTTTTGAAATACGTGTTTCTTTTTTTAAATAAGTTCTTTTGTATCATTTTTATTAGATTCCACATAAAAGTGATATCGTATGATATTTGTCTTTCTCTGTCTGACTTACTTCACTTAGCATGATAATCTCTAGGTGCATCCATGTTGCAGCAATTGGCGTTATTTCATTCTTTTTTATGGCTGAGTAATATTACTATATATACATGTATATGTATACGTGTGTGTGTGTGTGTGTGTGTGTGTGTGTGTGTATCATATCTTCTTTATCCACTCCTCTATCAGTGGACATCTAGATTGTTTCTATGTCTTGGCTATTGTAAATAGTGCTACAGTGAACACTGGGCTGCATGTATCTTTTTGAATTAGAATCTTTTCTGGATATATCCCCAGGAATGGTATTGTTGGATCATATGGTAGTTCTATATTTAGTTTTTAAGGAACCTCCATAGTGTTTGCACCAGTTTACATTCCTACCAGTGGTGTAGAGAGTTCTCTTTTCTCCACAGAGGGTCTGATTTTAAAGGGGCAGGTTTTCACAAAGGAGGAGAGAAAAGATGAGTCTGAGCAAGGAAGACACACAAAACGGTACCTGAGACAAAGAAGTTGGGAAAGGGAACACAAGAAACTTGAGGCTTCAGAAACCATTTTATTCTTTTCAAGTTTTTTAGTTGTTTAAGCCAGTTTAGAAATGGTATCTTGCAAAGAGGTAATTTTAGAGTTTTCACACATTTGGAAGTTTCCAAGTTTCAAAGAAAATAAATATATCAGAGGTACCTGTTAGCCTAGTAGGTTAAGGATCTAGCATTGTCACTGAAGTGTCTTGGGTCACTGCTGTGGTGCAGATTTTTTTTTTTTTTTTGCCTTTTGTCATTTTTTGGCCACACCTGTGGCATGTGGAGGTTCCCAGGCTAGGGGTCTAACAGGAGCTGTAGCCACTGGCCTACACCACAGCCACAGTAACGCAGGATCCGAGCCACGTCTGCAACCTACACCACAGCTCACGGCAATGCCAGATCGTTAACCCACTGAGCAAGGGCAGGGATCGAAACTGCAACCTCATGGTTCCTAGTCGGATTCGTTAACCACTGCGCCACGACGGGAACTCCCTGTGGTGCAGATTTGATCCCTGGCCTCAGGAACTTCCACATGCTGCAGGTGTGGCCAAAAAAAAGAAAAGAAATACACCATTCATTTTGCTTCATTTTAGAACTGCAGTACTTCTATTTAATCTTAAGAAAAATGAGGAGGAGTTCCCATCGTGGCTCAGTGGTTAATGAATCCGACTAGGAACCATGAGGTTGAGGGTTCGATCCCTGGCCTCATTCAGCGGGTTAATGATCCGGTGTTGCTGAGAGCTACAGCTCTGATTAGACCCCTAGCCTGGAAACCTCCATATGTGTGGGTACAGCCCTAGAAAAGGCAAAAAGACAAAAAAAAAAAAAAAGAAAGAAAGAAAAATGAATTTGGAGGAATCAGAAGTTCTCTATAATGACCATTGTAATCCTAGATCACTGAGTTTGTTCAGATCACTTGGTTTAAAAATGTGCACGTGGAAAGCTATAGTTATAAACTTGAAATGAGCCTGAGTCCTCAAAGGCAAGCTGATCTTATAACATTTTTTAGATGACTGGGATCCCATTTTCCTAAGTTCTTCTGAAAAAAAAAACCAAGAAAGTTGCTAGAATCCTAGCCCAAATCCCAAAAAGAATCTAAGAACACAAAACAGGAGTTCCCTGGTGGCTCAGCAGGTTAAGGATCCAGTGTTGTCCCTGCTGTGGCTCAGACTGCTGCTGTGATGTGGGTTTGATCCCTGGTCTGGGAAGTTCCACATGCTGCAGGCACAGCCCCCATCAGCCCCTCCCCCCCAAAAAAAACCCACAAAACAAATTCTTGGATTCCAGTTAGTTTGATCCCCAAAAGGGAACCTCACTAATGCATTTCAGAAAGCAGCCAAGTTCTCACTAAGGACAGAGCCTTACATTGGAAGGGATGAAATCTTTTCCCGGAAAGGACATAAGCCTTTCCAGATCCAGAATAAACTCAGCTCAAAATGCAAAAAGAGCAGAGCTCAAAATCTCAGAGAAGACTCACCAAACTGAAAGCAAGAGGCTACTCATGGAAGCAATGAGCACAGGGGCGTGGTGTGAGTACCTCACTCACTTCTGGTGGGTGTATCTCTCAGGGTTTGCCTCCTTTGGATCTCACGTCTGACACCAAAAATGTGAGCTTGAATAATATAATAACCAATTCTTCTACCAGCAAAAGGGAGTTTATTTGGGACTGGCCAGAGGAATTGTCATTTGGGATATGTGAACCATGGTGGACCATGGGAAAACCCAGAGAACAGGGAAGAGGAACTTGCTTTTAAAAAGAAAAGGGAATGTAAAACCACTATGCTTCAATACAATTTTAAAAATAAATAAATAAAGGGAAGGGGGAAGAGTTGGGAAGGACTGTAATAACCAAAGAGTCCATTGGAGGAATCTTGGGATTCCAAAGTATGGAGGCTTCTCATCAGTGGTGTTGCTACCGTCTAAGTGGCTGGTCTCTCATGGGGCAGAGAGAAGTTTTTTTTCCTTCCTGTTGAATAGTAGACAACATCTTCCTGTCACAGATGTAGGCATACATCTCCTCCTCTTCGGAATAATTGACAACACATGGCAGGGCATGAGACCTCCCCCTACAAATCTGTCTCAACTCCAATTTTAGCTAACATTTCTTTAATTAATTCCACAGTTTCCAGACTTACGTAGTTTTCCTTTTAGGAACGCAATGTCATATGTATGTCTTTGGGCACTGAAAAATGGTACCCCATCCTTTCAGGATATTTCTTGTAAGCTGGCACTTCATTTGCTCCTTTAGAGGGCCACTGCAGGGCTCTCAGGATGGTGTGATATGTGACACCATTGCTCACATCCGAGCCTCCTTAGCTGTAAGGTGTATTCCTTAGTTGGGTGCAAGTATGTATGAGGATTTCTTTATGCCTCCAGACAGTGGTGCGGGCTGAGATGCTGTAAGCAGGAAAGGCAAATCTATGCCCCAAATAAGTATCTACCCCTGTGAGAATGAACTGCTGGCCCTTTCAGGCTGGTGTCCTTGAGGAACTGTGCTATATCAGCCATCTGTTCCTGTGCCTTTTTTGCCTGTTTTGGGGTGAACAATGACGGCTGAAATCACTGGACAAGTCATTTTTGTCTAATTGATTGTTCAGAGCCTCTTCCATGCTGGACGATTCCAGGCGGACATTAAAGTGTGCCACAAAATTTTCACATTTTGTGTCCACTCTCATTTGTACATCCACATGCCTCCACCTCTGATCTCTTTCAGCCACTGCCCAGGATTTGCATGTATTCTCAACCGCAGCCAGGTACACTGCTCACAGCTCTGTCCACTGGAAAGATTTTCCCTGTGCACTGAGTTTCCAGGCCATCTCTGAAAGTGACTGTCACTCCTTTTTATTTTTTATTTTATTTCATTGAAGTATAGCTGATTTACAATGTTGTGTTTGTTTCAGTTGTACAGCACAATAATTCAGATATATATATGTATATATTCTTATTCAGATTCCTTTCCCTTCTAGCTTATCACAAAATATTGAATATACTCCCCTGTGCTATATAGTAGGTCCTTGGTTATCTAGTTTATATATAGTAGTGTGTATATGTTAATCCCAAACTCCTAATTTATCCCTCCACCCCCCTTTTCCCTTTGGTAACCATAAGTTTGTTCTCTATGTCTATGGATCTATTTGCGTTATTTTCCTTTGATTCTACATATAAGTGATATCTAATGATATGTGTCTCTCTGTCTGAATTACTTCACTTAGAATGATAATCTCTATATCCATCCATGTTGCTGTAAATGGCATTATGGCATTATTTCATTCTTTTTTATGGCTGAATAGTATTCCATTGTGTGTGTGTGTGTGTGTGTGTGTGTGTGTGTTTATCACATCTTTATCCATTCTTCTGCTGATGGACATGTAGTTTGCTTCCATGTCTTGGCTATTGTAAATAGTGCTGCAATGAATATTGGGGTGCATATATCTTTTCAAATCATGGCTAAACCAGTTTACATTCCCACCATTCTCACCAGTACAGTAGTGTAGGAGGGTTCTTTTTTTTTCCACATCCACACCACTTATCATTTGTAGACTTTTATTTATTTATTTATTTTGCTTAATGATTTTTATTTCAATTATAGGTGTAGAAAAATCATCACAAGTCAATTTCGTTTGTAGACTTTTAGATGATGGCCTTTCTAGCTAGTGTAAGGTGATACCTCATTGTAGTTGTGTGTGTGAGTGTTTTTTATTTTTTTGGCTGCCCTGCAGATATGGAGTTCTCAGGCTAAGGATCACGTCCAGCCACAGTCTCAACTAAAGCCACAGCTGCAGCAACTCTGGGTCCTTAACCTGCTGTGCCAAGCCAGGTATTGAACCCGTGTCCCAACGCTCCCAAGACACTGCCTATCCAGGAGTTCTCATTGTGGCTCAGTGGTAATGAACCCAACCGGTATCCATGAGAATGCAAGTTTGATCCTTGACCTTGCTCAGTGGGTTAAGAATCTGGTGTGACTGTGAGTTGCGGTGTAGGTCGCAGACATGGGTCAGATCCCACGTTGCTGTGGCATAGGCTGGCAGCTGCAGCTCTGATTCAACCCCTAGCCTGGGAACTTCCATATGCCACCTGTGCAGCCCTGAAAATACATTAAAAAAAAAAAAGGACACCACCCATCCCATTGTGCAACAGCAGGAACTCCACCTCACTGCAGTTTTGATTTGCATTTCTCTAATAATTGGCAATATTGAGCATTTTTCAGTGCCTTTTGGCCATCTGTATGTCTTCTTTGCAAAAACATCTATTTAGATCTTCCGTCCATTTCTTGATTGGGTTGTTTGCTTTTTATGATACTGATTTTGATCTGTTTGTATATTTTGGAGATTAATCCCTTGTTGGTCTCATCATTTGCACATATATTTTCCTATTCTATAGTTTGTCTTTTTGTTTTATTTATGGTTTCCTTTGCTGTGCAAAAGCTTTTCAGTTTAATTAGGTCTCACTGGTTTATTTTTGTCTTTATTTCTATTACGCCAAGAGCTGACTCCAAAAAGATATTGCTGCAATTTCTATTAAAGTGTCTTCTGCCTATGTTTTCCTCTAGGAATTTTATAGTATTTGCTCTTCAGTTGGGTTTTTATACATTTTTAGGTGTTTTTCTTTTTTTCCCATCTTTTTAGGGCTGCATCCACAGCATATGGAGGTTCCCAGGCTAGGGGTCTAATCGGAGCTGTAGCTGCTGGCCTACACCAGAGCCACAGCAATGCCAGATCCGATCCACCTCTGCAACCTGCACCACAGCTCATGGCAACGCCGGATCATTAACCCACTGAGCGAGGCCAGGGATCGAACCTGCAACCTCATGGTTCCTAGTCGGATTTGTTAACTGCTGTGCCACAATGGGAACACCCATTTTTAGTTTATTTTTATATATGGTGTTAGTGAAAGTTTTAATTTCATTCTGCTTTTTTTTTTTTACCACACCCACGGCATGCAGAAGTTCCTGGGCCAGGGATTGAACCCATGGCACAGCAGTGACCCAAGCCACAGCAGTGACAATGCTAGTGTCCTAAACTACTAGGCCACCAGCACACTCCCCAATTTCAGTATTTTAAATGTTGCTCTACAGTTTTCTCAACACTGCTTATTAAAGAGACCCATCTTTTCTCCACTGTACATTTTGCCTCCTTTGTTATACATTAATTGACCATAGGTGTCTGGGTCTACTTCTGGACTTTCTATTCTGTTCCATTAATCCATGTGTCTGTTTTTGTGCCAGTACTATGCTCTTTTTATTAATACAGTATAGTCTAAAATCAGGGAGCCTGATTCCTCCAGACCTGTTTTTCTTTTTCAAGGTTACGTTAGCTATTCGGAGTCTTTTGTGTTTCCATACACATTTAAAAATTTTTTGTTCTAGTTCTGTGAAAATGCCATTGGTAATTTGATAAGGATTGCATTGAATCTGTAGATTGCTTTAGGTAGTATGATCATTTTAATATTATTGATTCTTCCCATCCAAGAACATAGTATATCTTTCCATCTATTTGTGTCATCTTCAATGCCTTTCATTAGCCTCTTAGAATTTTCAGGGTACAGTTCTTTCGCCTCCTTAGGTAGGCTTATTCCTAGGTATTTTATTCTTTCTGATGCAATGGTAAATAGGATTATTTCCTTAATTTCTCTTTCTGATGTTTTGTTGTTAGTGTATAGGAATGCAAGAGATTTTTGTGTATTAATTTTGTATGCTGCAGCTTTACTGAATTCATTGATGAGCTCTAACAGTATTCTGGCAGCACCTTTAGTATTTTCTATGTATAGTATCATGTCATCTGCAAACAATGACAGTTTTACTTCTTCCTTTCTAATTTGAATTATTTTTATTTCTTTTTTCTCTGATTTCTATGGCTAGGACTTCCAAAACTATGTTGAATAAAAGTCGCTAGAGTGGACATCCTTGTCTTGTTCCTGATCTTAGAGGAAATGCTTTCAGCTTTTCACCATTGAGTATAATGTTAGCTATGGGTTTGTCATATATGGCCTTTATTATGTTGAGGTACATTCCCTCTATGCCCACTTTCTGGAGAGTTTTTATCATAAATGGATGTTGAATTTTATCAAAATCTTTTTTTGCATCTATCGATATGATCGTATGATTTTTATTCAGTTTGTTAATGTGGTATATCACAATGATCGTTTTGCAAATATTAAAAAAATTCTTGCATCCTTGGAATAAATCCCACTTGACCATGGTGTATGATCTTTTAATGTATTGTCAGATTTTGTTTGCTAGTATTTTGTTGAGGATTTTGCATCTATGTTCATGAATGAAAGTGGCCTGTAATCTTCTCTCTCTCTCTCTCTCTCTCTTTTTTTTTTTTTTTGTAGTATCTTTGTCAGTTTTGGTATCATAGTGATGGTGTCCTCATAGAATGAATTCAAAAGTGTTCCTTCCTCTGCAACTTTTTGGAAGAGTTTCAGAAGAATAGGAGCTAACTCTTCCTTAAATGTTTGGCAGAATTAGCCTATGAAACCATATGGTCCTGGACTTCTGTTTGTTAGTAGTTTTTAAATTATTGATTCAATTTCAGTACTGGTAATGTGTCTGTTCATATTTTCTATTTCTTCCTTGTTCAGTCTTGGGAGATTGTATCTTTCTAAGAATTAGTTCATTTCTTCTAGATTGTCCATTTTATTGACATACAGTTGCCCATCATAGTCTCTAATGGTCCTTTGTATTTCTGTGGTATTTGTGGTAACTTCCCTTTTTTACTTCTGATTTTATTGACTTGGGAACCTCTCCCTTTTTCCTTAATGAGTCTGCCTAAACGTTTATTAGTTGTTTATTTTTTCAAAGAACCATCTTTTAGGGAGTTCCCTGGGTGGTGTTGTGACAAGGACTCAGCACTTTCACTGCTGCAGCCTGGGTTCAATCTCTGGTCTAGGAACTGAGATCCCACATTAAGTCACTGCATACTGTGGCCAGAAGGAGAAGAAGAGGAAGAGGAAGAAGAACCAGTTTTAGTTTCACTGATCTTTACTATCATTTCCTTAGTCTCTATTTAATTCTACTCTGATCTTTATGATTTCTTTCCTTCAACTAACTTTGGATTTTGTTTGTTCTTCTTTCTATAGTTGCTTTAGGTGTAAGGTTAGATTGTTTAAGAGTTTTCTTGTTTCCCGAGGTAAGCTTATATTGCTATAAACTTCCCTCTTACAACTGCTTTTGCTGCATCCCCTCGGTTTTGTACTGAGTGTTTTCATTTTTCATTTGTCTCTAGGTATTTTTGTATTTCCTCTTTGATTTCTTCAGTGATCCATTGGTTGTTTAGTAGCATATTGTACAACCTCCACATTTGTGGGCTTTGAAAGGTTTTTCCCCTTACAGTTGATTTCTAATCTCATAGTGTTGAGATCAGAAAAGATGCCTTATGGGATTTCAGTTTTCTTAATGTTACTGAGGTTTGCTTTGTGCCCCAAGATGTGGCCTATCCTGGAGAATGTTCCCTGTGCACTCGAAAGAATGTGTATTCTGCTTCTATCAGATGGAATGCTCTATAAATACCAATTAAGTCCAACTGGTCTAATGTGTCATTTAAGGCCTTTGTTTCCTAATTGATTTTTTTTGCTGGATGATTTGTCCATTGATGTAAGTGGAATGTCAAGGTCCCCCACTATTTTTGTGTTACTGGCAATTTCTCCTTTTAAGTCTGTTTACATTTGTCTTATATATTGAGGTGCTCTTATGTTGGGTGCATATCTATTTACAATCGTATGTCCTTTGTCTCTTGTAAGACTCTTTTTTTTTTTTAAGGGCCTCACCCGTGGCATAGGGAGGTTCCCAGGCTAGGGGTTCAAATCGGAGCTGTAGCTTCTGCCCTACACCACAGTCATAGCAGTTCTGGATCCAAGCTGTGTCTGCAACCTATGCCACAGATTACAGCAATGCCAGATGCTTAACCCACTGAGCGAAGCCAGAGATCGAACCCGTGTCCTCATGGATGCTAGTCAGGTTTGTTAACTGCTGAGCCATGATGGGAACTCCAAGAGTCTTCAATTTAAAGTCATTTTGTCTGGTATTAGTATTGCTAGTCCAACTTTCTTTTGATTTCCATTTGCATGGAATACATTTTTCCATCCCCTCACTTTCAGTCTTTATGTGTCTCTGGATCCGAAGTGGATCTCTTGTAAACAGTATGTATACACGTCTTGCTTTTGTATCCAACCAGCCAGGCTATGTCTTTTGGTTGGCACTTTTAATCCATTTGCATTTAAGGCAATTATGTATGTTCTTATTGCCATTTTATTAATTGTTTTGGATTTGTTTTGTAGGTTATTTCTTTCCCTTTTTGTTCTCTTCTCCTGGGATTTGATGATTATCTTTAGTGTTGTGTTTTGATTCCTTTTTCTTTTTGTGTTTATATCTCTTACAGATTTTCGGTTTGCAGTTGCCTTGAGGTTTTAGTATAGCTGACTATATATACATGTGATTGTTTTAAGTTGTTGATCTCTTAATTTCAAATGCATTTCCAATTCCCTGAATTTATACTCTTCCCCTCTCCTGATTACTGTTTTGATATTGTATTTGTGTGTGGATGATTTCCTATCTTCACTGTATGTTTGCCTTTACTGCTGAGCTTTCCCATTTCATCATTTTCTTGTTTCCAGTTGTGACCTCTTCTTTCTGCTTAGAGAAGTTCCTTTAGCTTTTGTTGTAAATCTTCTCTGATTATCACCACTTTTTAATTTGCTCCCACACATCAAGCCAACACATCTATAAATCAAGCTTTGTATTTTTCTCTTGCTTTCAGCTGGTATTTTTTAATGATTTTTAAATGATTTTTATTTTTTTTCTATTATAGTTGGTTTACAGTGTTCTGTCAATTTTCTACTGTACAGCAAAGTGACCTAGTCACACACACATATGTATATACATTCTTTTTCTCATATTATCCTCCATCATGTTCCATCAAAAGTGACTAGATATAGTTCCCTGTGCTATACAGCAGGATCTCATTGCTTATCCACTCCAAATGGAAGAGTATGCATCTATTAACCCCAGACTCCCAGTCCATCCCACTCCCTCCCCATCCCTCTTGGGAACTACAAGTCTGTTCTCCAAGTCCATGAGTTTTTTTTTCCTGTGGAAAGTTTCATTTGTGATGTATCTTGGATTCCAGATATAAGTGATAACATATGGTATTTTTCTTTCTCTTTCTGACTTAATTTACTTAGTATGAGAGTCCTAGTTCCATTCAAGTTGCTGCAAATGGCATTATTTTATTCTTTTTTATGGCTGAGTAGTATTCCATTGTGTATATGTATCACATCTTCTTAATCCATTCATCTGTCAATGGACGTTGAGGTTGTTTGTTTCCATGTCTTGGCTATTGTGAATAGTGCTGCAATGAACATATGGGTGCATGTGCCTTTCTCAAGGAAAGTTTTGTCCAGATATATGCCAAAGAGTGGGATTTCTGGGTCGTATGGTCATTCTATATTCAGTTTTCTGAGATACCTCCATACTGTTTTTCCGTAGTGGTTGTACCAATTTACATTCCCACCAACAGTGTAGGAGGGTTCCATTTTCTCCATACCCTTTCCAATGTTTGTTGTTTGTGGACTTATTAGTGATGGTCATGCAGCTGGTATTTCATAGTAGTTTTGATTTGCTATTCACTAATAATCTGTGATGTTAAGCATTTTTTCATGTGCCTGTTGGTCATCTACATATCTTCTTTGGTGAAATGTCAGTTCAGGTCTTTTGTGCATTTTTCAATTGGGTTGTTGGTTTATTTGCTGTTGAATTGTATAAGCTGTTTTATAGTTTAAAGATTAAACCCTTGTCATTTGCATCGTTTGAAACTATTTTCTTCCATTCCATAAGTTGTCTTTTTTTATGATTTTTTTTAATTTTTGCTTTTATTTCTGTTGCCTTGGGAAACTGACCTAAGAAAACATTTGTAAGGTTATGTCAGAGAATGTTTTGCCTATGTTCCCTTCTAGGCGTTTGATGGTGTCTTGTCCTACATTTAAGTCTTTAAGCCATTTTGAGTTTATTTTTGTGCATGGTGTGAGGGTGTGTTCCAGTTTCATTGATTTACATGCAGCTGTCCAGTTTTCCCAGCACCACTTGCTGAAAAGACTGTCTTTTTCCCATTTTATATTCTTGCCTCCTTTGTCAAAGATTAATTGACCATAGGTGTCTGGGTTTATTTCTGAGTTCTCTATTCTGTTTCATTGGTCTGTATGTCTATTTTGGTACAGTACCACACTATCTTGATTACTGTAACTTTGTAATATTGTCTGAAGTCTGGGAGAGTTAGGCCTCCTGCTTGGTTTTTGGTCCTCAGGATTTCTTTGACAATTCTGGGTCTTTTATGGTTACATATAAATTTTTTGATTGTTTGTTCTAGTTCTGTGAAAAATGTCATGGGTAGTTTGATGGGAATTACATTGAACCTGTAGATTGCTTTGGGTAGTATGGTCATTTTTACGATATTAATTACATATACAGGATTATATATACAACCATAGGTACAACCACAGAAGAAGTGCACTGGTGTGACTGAGAGAGGTCATAGTATGGGGATCTTGGCTACTCACTCGTGCAGTTGACTCATGCCTCCCAGTCCAGCTAAGCCTCAACTTAGGATGTAGCTTTCTATTTTATGCTGAGCTACAGCTATTCAATTTGTTACTTTGCAGACTTTACAGAACCCAGCTCACAATAGACAGTTCCAAATGTAGGTTCATCAGGTACCCTGTGGTTTATGTTCCATCTCAAAGATGGCCCAGTAATGTGCCAAAGACTCAGTCTTTTTTTTTTTTTTTTGCCTTTTTTTGTCATTTTAGGGCCGCACTTGCGGCATGTGGAGGTTCCCAGGCTAGGGGTCTAATCGGAGCTGTAGCTGCCGGCCTACGCCAGAGCCACAGCAATGCAGGATCCGAGCCGCGTCTGCGACCTACACCACAGCTCACGGCAACGCCGGATCGTTAACCCACTGAGCAAGGCCAGGGATCGAACCCGCAACCTCATGGTTCCTAGTCGGATTCGTTAACCGCTGCGCCACGACGGGAACTCCCAAAGACTCAGTCTTAAAGGGCATATCAATCTCCGGGTATGACGGCATAGTTCTGCTCTAAAATCTCAGGATCTATATTTTGTATCTACTACTGGTGCTGGTCATAAATTCCATAGTGTGTCTTTCTCCACTAATGAGACCTCTGGCCCCACAGGATCTGCTAGATTGTATGACCCAAGGGGCATGGCAATTACACCATGACTTGGACTTGCTGAATGACTCTTTCCTTCTCTGGGTCCCACTCAAAGCTGGTTGCCTTCAGTATCCCCTGTATGTGAGTCAGAATTGTTCTTAGGAATGGAATGTGTTGCTTCCAAACTAAAGAACCCCCCAGTGCTGGACTTTCATTGTTGTAGGGAATGCAACAAATGCAGTTTTTTTTATTTTATTTTGAAGAACCAGCCCCTGACCACTGGCCTCCTAAAAACTTTACTTCAATTGACCAATCTCTGAATCTTCACAGAGCTTTCTTACCACCCACGGGAGTGCATGTGTCTTACCCGGGCCTCTAGTATACTAACCACCTCTTGCTCACTCTGACAAGTGAGCAGAATGTCATCAGTTTAATGGTGTCATCCAGACCCTTTGGACTATCTGAAAGAGTTAATTTAGATCTGAGGCAGAACCTTAAATGAATATTGCTCACCCCACAAAAATGCAAACTGTTTCTGATCCCTTTTTCTTTCTTTCTTTTTATGGCCACACCTGTGACATATGTTGAATCCGATCCACAGCTGTGATCTGTGCAGCTCCAGCAATACCCTTGACCCACTGTGCCTCAGCAGGAACTCCTCGGATCTTTTTTTCTAATTGTAATGGAAAAGGATGCATTCACCAAATCACTGGCCACGTACCATGTACCTTCAGCTTGGTTAATCTGCTCTAAAAATGATACCATATTCAATAGAGTGATTGTAATCAAGGTTGCTAGTTGGTAAAACTTGTTGTAGTCTTCAGTCATTCTCCAAGGCTCCAATCAGCTTTAAGTAGGGCCCAGACTGGCAGATTAAAAGGACCGCCATTGCTGTATGCATCCCTTTTAACCTGCAAAGGAGAGCCCTCACTGAACTTTTTTATTCCTGATGCCCTTGGTAAATCTTCTAGGTGCTCTCATGGAAGATAATCCCAGTGGACCTTCTGACCCTGTGTTAAATATCCATTCCAGCATATTCACTTTCTCTATACCTTCTGCTACCACCCTTCAGAGTAACTCCGGCATTTTCCATTTGGTTCAGTGTTGGTTTCTAAGAGTGCTAAGACTTCTAAGAGCTACCCTAACAAGCAGTAAATATTTTTCCATCCCCTGAGATACTCAATACGGTGTTAAATCTCATGTTCTATGAAGTGCCTCCAAGTCAATACATTCTTGTTTATCCAGCCTTATATTCCAGCACTATTTATTTAGTTATTTATTTATTTTAGGGTTGCACCTGTGGCATATGGAGGTTCCCAGGCTAGGGGTCAAATTGGAGCTGTAGCCATCGGCCTATGCCACAGCCACAGTAACATCAGATCGGAGCCAGGTTTGCGACCTACACCACAGCTCACAGCAATGCCAGATCCTTAACCCACTGAGTGAGGCCAGGGATAGAACTGCCACCTAAGAATTTGTTTCTGCTGAGCCACGATGGGAACTCCCATATTCCAGCACTTTTGATTAAACATCCCTAAAGTCCAATCTCAGACATACCCCCCTGCCTCCCTCTAATACATACTATCTAGTTTTTATTGTTCTTTATGTGAAGAGTCTCTTTTAACTCTCATCTGGCTCAGCATATCTCCAACTAGATTCAAATCTATGCCGAGGTTTAACTAGTTATCAACCTGGAAGCCAGGAGAAGAGGTGAGAGCAGTTCCTTAGGGGAGAACCTGGTGCCTTTGGGGGAGAGGATTCTGCAACACCCTCCAACATAGTGGTGGACCTGGATCTTAATAGGAAAGTGTGGGCTACCTCTGCAAGTCCACAGAGTCCAGGGGTAGTTTTATAGTTAACATCCTCAACATCCATCCAGATGCCTCTGTCCCCTGGTTCAGGGTCCCATAGTGTTTTAATCTGCTAGACTTGCCATAAGAAAACACCAGCAACTGGCATGGCTGAAACAGTAACCTTATGCTTTCTCAAAGTTCCAGAGGCTGTGAAGTCCAAGGTCAAAGTGCCAGGCAGTTTTGTTTTTGGTGAGAGCTCTCTTCTTAGCTTGCTGTGTCCTCACATGATGTGGGGGAGGGGTGGCAGAGAAAAAGAGAAATCTTGGTCTTCTTTTTTCTTTTGTGAGGATTCTTCATGGTTTTACTTTTTTGTTTTTTTTTAATTACTCAATGAATTTTATTATATTTATAGTTGTACAACAGTCATCACAACCAAATTTTATAGCATTTCCATCCCAAACCTTCAGTGCATCCCCCACCTCCCAACCCATCTCATTTGGAAACCATAAGTTTTTCAAAGTCTGTGAGTCAGTATCTCTTCTGCAAAGAAGTTCATTGTGTCCTTTTTTTAGATTCCATATGTAAGTGGTAGCATTTGATGTTGGTGTCTCATTGTCTGACTGACTTTATTTAGTATGATAATTTCTAGGTCCATCCGTGTTGCCACAAATGCCATTATTTCTTTCCTTTTAATGGCTAAGTAATATTCCATTGTGTATATGTACCACATCTTCTTTATCCACTCCTCTGCTGATGGGCATTTAGATTGTTTCCATGACTTGGCTATTGTATAGAGGGCTACAATGAACATTGGAGTACATGAATCTTTTTGAGTCCTGGTTTTCTCTGGATAGATACCCAGGAGTGGGATTGCTGGATCAAATGATAATTCTATTTTTAGTTTTCTGAGGAATCGCCATACTGTTTTCCACAGCAGTTGCTTCAATTTACATTACCACCAACAGTGTGATGGGGTTCCTTTTTCTCCACTCCCTCTCCAGCACTTATTGTCTGTAGACTTTTTGAAGATGGCCATTCTGGCTGGTGTAAGGTGGTACCTCATATTGGTCTTGATTTGCATTTCTCTAATAATGAGTGATGTTGAACATCTTTTCATGTGTCTTTTGGCCATTTCTGTGTCCTCTTTGGAGAACTATTTGTTTATATCTTCTGCCCATTTTTTGATGGGGTTATTTGCTTTTTTTGATATTGAGCTGCAGAAGGTGTTTATAAATTTTGGAGATTGATCCCTTGTCAGTTGCTTCATTTGCAAATATTTTCTCCCATTCTGTGTGTTGTCTTTTTGTTTTGTTTAGGGTTTCCTTTGCTGTGCAGAAACTCTTAAATTTAATTAAGTCCCATTTGTTTATTTTTGTTTTTATTATTGTCACTACTCTAGGAGGTGGACCTGAGAAGATGTTGCTGTGGTTTATATCAGAGAGTGTTTGGCCTATGTTTTCCTCTAAGAGTTATAAAGTATCTGGTCTTATATCTATATCTTTAATCCATTTTAAGTTTATTTTTGTGTATGGTGTTGGAAGTGTTCTAATTTCATTCTTTTACATGTGGCTGTCAAGTTTTCCCAGCACCACTTACTGAAGGGACTGTCTTTTCTCCATTTTATATTCTTGCCTCCTTTGTCATAGATTAGTTGCCTGTAGGTGCGTGGGTTTAATTCTGGGCTTTCTATCTTGTTCCACTGATCTATATTCCTGTCTTTGTGCCAGTACCATATGGTTTTGATGACTGTAGCTTTGTAGTATAGTCTGAAGTCAGGGAGCCTGATTCCTTCAGCTCCATTTGAGAAAACTTCATCTTGTTATAAGTCCTATCAGACTAGGGCCTCATTCCTATAATCACATTTAACCTTCATTACCTCCTAAAAGCTCTAACTCCAAATACAGTCACATTGGATATTAATGCTTTAACATATGAGTTTGAGTGGAACACAGTTCAATCCATAGCACCTATTTTTCCCATGGCCCTGTGCTTTGCATAACAGACCTGCCTTAGCTGAGCATTGGAACATCTCTGGAGCTGTGACTCAAAAATAAGCTCTTCAACCGGCCACTCAAGTATCTCTGCCTTTCCATTCTGGATAGCAAAACCTCTTTGTGAACTACCACCAAGACATTTTGGCTCTTGCACTTAGCTTTTATCTGTTCAGTAATAGCCTTCAGCCACTCATTAACCTTTGGCAGGGCATCAGTTCAACATTGCAGGAAACAGTGCAATGTCTTCGTAGGCATTGCAAAGTCCATTGTCCATAGCAGTCCATTGTCTTTGTAGGCATTTTTGCCCCCATATTTTTCAAATTCCTGTGTCATCACATCTTCCATGGCATTCCCCTTTACCACAATATTTCCCAAGTTCCCACCAGTGAAATCTTTCACAATTGAGCCACCGTATTGCAACAGAGACTATCCATATCCCACTTTCTAAACTTCCTCTTCATATGTTGGGTGGTAGGTAATCCAAGTCCACACCTGCAACTTGCTCCCTGTTCTGTCAGACCACTCTCAGTACCACTTATGTTAGTCTAGGTCCTCTGAGAAGAAAACACCAAGAAGGTATTAAGCAAGCAATAATTTTATTAGGAGAGACGCTTATAGGAAAGCAAATGGGGAAGAAGCCCAAAAGGCAGGAGGGCCACATCAGACCTCAAAGAAAATCTGACCCATGTCAAAGAAAGAAAGAAGGAGGGAGTTGGGTGGAAGCATTGTAGACTACCATGAAGTCTAAGGGAGTTTCAACAAGGCCAATAGGTAGTACTGGTTCCAAAGCCAGCTATCTGAGAAGTCCTAGTATCCTTATACTCTTAGTCACTGGCTGGCAGCTCCTGGTGGGAATCGTAGACTCAGTTCAAACACTGCTATGGATTCTAGAGCCAAGTACCAGGGATCCTTGGTCAATTACTGTCCCTCTAGTTAGAAGTTCAAGAAGTGCTCCACTTCACAGTGCTCTAGGCCTTCTCTGACTCCAGTTGGACAGGAACAAAAAAGTGTTACAGTCAACAAAAGAATAAGCACATGGTATTCTTTTTGGGGGTTTTTAAGCAAAATTTTTAAAGTATAGTCGATTTACAATGTTGTGCCAATTTCTGCTGAACAGCAAAATAACCCATATGTATACACACATACATTCCCTTTCTTGTGTTATCTTCCATCTTGATCTATCCCATAAGACTGGTTATTTTTCCCTGTGTTATAAAGTAGGACCTCATTGCTTATCCATTCTAAATGTAATAGTTTTCACCTCCTAACTCCAAATTCCCAGTCCATCCCACTCCCTCCACCTTGGCAACCACACATCTGTTCTCCATGTCTGTGAGTCTGTTTCAGTTTTGTAGATAGGTTCATTTGAGCCATATTTTAGATTAAATATAAGATATGACACCATAAAACTCCTAGAAGAGAACAAAGGCAAAACATCCTCTGACATAAACTGTAATGTTTTCTTAGTTCAGTCTCCCAAGGCAATATAAATAAAAACAAAAATAAACAAATGGGACCTAATCAAGTTTACAAGCTTTTGCACAGCAAAGGAAACCATAAAAAAAAAAAAAAGACAACCTGCATAATGGGAGAAAATAGCTGCAAATGATGCAACTGGCAAGGGCTTGATCTCCAACATACACAAACAACTCATAAAACTCAACAAAAAGCAACCCAATCAAAAAAAAAATGCAGAATACCTAAACAGACATTTCTCCAAAGAGCACATGGTGTTTTTTAATCTTTGAGTATTGATCTAACTATCCACTTCTGCCCAAAAACCCACAAAGGTAAACTTCCTTATCATTGCATTGTCTCCTCCTTATTGGTAGGTATTTGTCATTTTCCCTTACAGATCAAAGAAAACATTGCCCTTGGTAACAGTCAACAAGACCAAGGATGCTAAAAGCCATTTCAATTTCTCCCATGTCTCTTTGAGAATTGTCTTCTGGGAAGCTCACCACCAAGAAATATTCAGATTGATTTCCCATTGCTATGGTATCATTTTCATAATGTTCATGATACCAGGCTAATCTCTACGTGAAAGTTAAATGGTCAGTCAAGGCACATCCCCACACTGCCTGTGGAATGTAAAGATTGAGCAGGTGGGATTCTGTTCCTGTACCCAGAAAGAAGAAATTCAAGTCCATTGTAGCAGAGCAGCCACTGTGCAGAGATGAGCTGTTACAGGCCTGATTGCCAACGGTGTTCCACAGGCACAGGTACAAGCTAGCCCTGGGCCAGTGGCCTTTGAAATCTCCATTCACTTATTTCATTTTATATCCTACTGACACTCATCTAAATCAATTTCCAGTCATCAATGGCCAAACCCCATCACCTCCTCCTGGCCTAAACTTCTATAAAACAAGAGCAAAAAGAGCCTGTAGACTGTCAACTCAGCATTTACTGAGCTCCTGGTGCATACCAAGCACACACTGTTAAGTCCTAAGATACAAAGTTAATAAGATATGGGCCCTACTTTCCAAAAGCTCCCAATCAGCTCTTTCACAATCCTCACAGCTCTTCGCTGCATTCAGAGTGCCAGGGTCTAAATTATTCACAGAGGATAAAATGGTCTATTTTGGGGTAATTCCTATCACACTTCATGGTGACTGATTCCATTTTTAAAACAGCCTCAAGTGTGACTATTAATCAGGATATCATTAAAAATAATATCTGTCAGGATGACATTTATTTCAGTTGCATAAATAATGTCACCAGCATTGAATTCCTGAACAGTGGAACATGTACAATGTTACAGAAGAACTCTAGGTAATGGATAGGGCCGTGTCTTCTGCCTCTCTAACACAGAATGCCTCGGACAGTGCCTGACACGTAGAAGAAGCTCAGCAAATGTTGGCTGGATTAATTTTTAAATCGCTAACTCTCACATTGTAACCCTGCTGTGAAAGTACGTGATTCTTCTTTGTGACATCAAGCTCCAAGGTTTGGAAAGCTTCCAAAATGTCTTAATGTGTCTGGGAGAGCCATTATTGTTTCTAAAAGTATATTTATATCTTTATCCTCTTAGGTCTCTTAGGTGAATACATTTCATAAGTTCATTAGTCGGTGTATGAGTAGGTACACAGTTCCACTGATTTTTAATCTATTTGTATGAAAGGTCAAGCGCTGCCCCTTTTGAATTGGATAAAAATCAATATCAGTGTAGATTTGTCCATTTCTGCTTTCCTCTAGCACTAACATTCTAAGCATATTTAATTTTTTAAATTCGATTTTGAGATAATTGCAGATTCACATGCAGTGGTGAAAAATAATACAGAGTTATTCTGTGTACCCTCCCCCCATCTCCTTCCTAAGGGATCATTTTGCGTAACTACAGTACAATATCACAACTGGGAAACAGCCCTCAGGTGCATGTGTATACATGTGCTCACATGTGGGCATTCAGCTCTATGAAATTTTATCCAATGTGTAGATTTGTATATTCACTACCACAGACAAGCCTCAGAGCAGTTTCACTGCCTCAAAGATCCCTCACGCTCCCCTGCTCTAGACCCAGCTACTTCCCTGCCTGCCTGCAACCCCTGGCAACCACTAATCTGTTCTGCATCTCTATAATTTTGTTTATGAATGTTACATAAAAGGAACCATATAGTATGTAACCTTTTGACATTTGAGGTCCACCCAAGTAGCTGCACACATCAATAGTCTTTTCCCTTTCATTACTGAATAGTATTCCACAGTATAGATGTAGCACAGTTCAGCCATTCACCCACTGAAGGACTTCTGGGTAGTGTCCAATTTGGAAATCAGTTCTTTTTTTTAAATAGGCATTTCAGCCAACAATTTTACCATACTCAAAAGCCTAAATACTCTGTTCCCTTTCTCATTCCCATCCTTGCCCTCTTTTAAGTGCCTTTCTTGAGTCCTAGAATTTTTTTCTGAGATTTATTGACCAAAATTCCACATAGAATTCAGACTGAAAAATACCATACATTTTTATGATGGTAGAACAATGTTTCCTCTTGAGTCTCTAATACTTTTCCTGATTGGGCCCTACCTGTAGTCAATGTCTTTGGCTACTGGAAGCTTATAAGCTCAAAGAACAATCTCATACTGTGTGTAGACATATTATAGCCCAAGGAGCTATAAGTATAGTTTGTATTATTATTTTTCTCTTTCATTCACCCATCCTAAAACTCATCTGCTGCCTTTCTGCAGCTCAGAGAATCTGGAAAGAGCTTCCTCATGAGTGTTAATTTGTGTTCTCACCACCTGATAAGACCCAGGAGGTCTGTAAACTTGAAGACTGCACCACCCAGTCCCCCTCCCTACTCTTGTGTAAGGGTTCAGGGCTCGCAGCCAGCTTTTCTCGATTTCCTGTCACTGTCTCTCTTGCTAACAAGAGTCTTATCTATGACTGTTTTCTGTTCATCAGAAGGAAGGAATTTATCGGACTTTCCTGAACCAGCTATCTGAGCTCTGGGAAACCAGCATCAATGCTGTTATAAGCTGAAGAAAAAAAAGACCCATAAGCTACACCCATGGTCCCACATCTGTCTGCACATCATACCCAGATATCACCTCTGATGCATTACATCCAGGGAAAAACCAGAGCATGAGCATTTTCTAAGAGTCCTTAGGATGCCTGTACTTTGGAATACAATGCAAACACTTTTTTAGAAGACTGAGAAAATTGTCTATGTTCTGATAAGGAAAAATCTCCAAGACAGAATATAATATGAATGAAACTGATATAAATCTGTGTGCTACCTTTTACACTGTAGGAGATGATAATGTATACATGTCTTTGCTTATCTGGAAATAAAATATCTCTGGAAGGGTTTATAAGACTCTAGGGGAGTTCCCATTGTGGTTCAGCAGGTTAAGGACCTGGTGTTGTCTCTGTGAGGATGCTGATTCAATCCCTAGCCTCACTTAGTGGGTTAAGTATCCACTCTTGCTCCAAGCTGTGGTATAGGTTGCAAATGCAGCTTGGATCTGGTGCTGTCATGGCTGTGGCATAGACTGCAGCTACAGCTCTGATTCAACCCCTAGCCCAGGATCTTCCATATGCTGCAGGTGTGGCTGGAAAAAAAAAAAAAAGAGACTCTAGGGATAGTGGTTGCCTCTAAAGGAGTTCTGAGTAGTTGGGAGATTGGGGTCAGAGAGCAACTTTGCATTGCATACCCTTTAAAATGTGTTGAGTTCTGGTCATGGTTCAGCAGTTTAAGAACCTGACTAGTATCCATGAGGATGCAGGTTTGATCCCTGGCCTCCCTCCATTAGGGATCCAGTATTGTTGTGAGCTGTGGTGTAGGTGGCAGACATGGCTCAGATCCCATGTTGCTTTGGCTGTAGGCTGATGGAGGCCGGCAGCTGCGACTCCAATTCGACCTCTAGCCTGGGAATTCCCATATGCCACATGTGTGGCCCTAAAAAGCAAAAATAAATAAATAAAATAAAATCTGTTGAATATTAAACCAGCTAAATAGATTGCCTATGCCAAAAATCAAACTAAAATCAACAAAAATAAAATAAAAGTGATGCTGGAGTTCCCATTATGGCTCAGTGGTAAGAAACCTGACTAATATCCATGAGGCTATGGGTTCGATCCCTGGCCCCACGCAATAGGTTAAGGATCCAGTGTTTGAGCTCTGATGCAGGTTGCGGATGCAACTTGGATCTGCTGTTGCTGTGGCTGGGACATAGGCTTGCAGATGCAGCTCCGATTCAGCCCCTAGCCTGAGAACTTCCATATGCTGCAGGTGTGGCCCTGAAAATTAAAAAAAGAAGAAGAAGGAGAAGGAGAAGGAGAAGAAGGAGAAGAAGAAGAAAAGAAAAGTGATGCTGATGCATAGCCATAATTGAGAATCACTGTGCAGCACGGTCATGAGCTGATGACAGAAACTATTAGTCTAGTTACAAGTATTTATTTGTTAATAAATAATAATAAGCTATTATTTGTTTTGGAAAAGATTGAAAATTCCCTTTTAGGTGCCATAATACTTACCTTCTGAAAAATTGAGGTCTAATATAAATAGAGACGAGAGCACAATAAGAGTATCTCTTGATGAGTTTACATATGTGTACACCTGAGTTTAGAGCAAGAGGCAGGCCATTTCCAGCACTCCAGAGGCTCTGCACGGCCCCTCTCAATCAAAAACCCCCTGCAAGAGTAACCACAATTCTGACTTCTAATTTTTCTTCTTGAACTTCATATAAATGAATGAAGTATGTATTCTTTTGCATCTGGCTTCTTTCATTCAACCTTATACCTGTGAGTTTGATCCACATTGTTGCATGTGGCAGTAACTTGGGTTGGGGTTTGTTTCCTTTTGGCAGGGAGGGTGTTGCTAAGTAATCTTCCATTCTATGAATATATGACAATTTACTTAAACATTCTTCTGGTGATGGACATTTTGGTAACTTGCTCTTTGGCTTTATTATAAAGCTATACAAATATTCTTACAGTTATCTTTCAGATGTAGGTAATTATTTCTCTTGGACACTCCAGAATATTTTCCTTTTTTAAATTTTTGAAGTGTAGTTGATTTACTATGTTGTGTTACTTTCAGGTATACAGCAAAGTGATTCAGTTATGCATACATATATCTATTTTTTCCAGATTTTCTTCCCTTATAGTTTATTACAAAATATTAGGTATATGGAGTTCCCATTGTGGCTCAGCAGGTTAAAAATCTGATATAGTCTCTGTGAGGATGCAGGTTCGATCCCTGGCCTCGCTCAGTGGGTTAAAGATCTGGCATTGCCCCAAGCTGTAGCGTAAGTCACAGCTGTGGCTTGGATCTGGTGTTGCTGTGGCTGTGGCATAGGGCTGCAGCTCTGATTCAGCTCCTAGCCTGGGAAATTCCATGTGCCACAGGTGCTGTCGTAATAAGAAAAAATATATATATTGAGTATAGTTCCTTGTTCTATGCAGTAGGACCTTGTTAGTTACCTATTTAATGTGTAGGAGTATTCCTACATTGATCCCAAAGTCCTAATTTATCTTTTCTCTTTTAGTACCATAAATTTGTTCTCTATGTCTTTGGGTCTATTTCTGTTTTGTATAAAAGCTTATTTGCATCATTTATCTTTTTTAACTTTTAAAAAATGTTATAGCCACACCCATGGCATTTAGAAGATCCTGGGCCAGAGACTTAATCCCAGTCACAGCTGCTGACCTATGCTGCCACTGCAGCAACACTGGATCCTTCAACCCACTGTGCTGGGCTGGGGATTGAACCTTCACCTCTGCAGCAACCCAAGCTCTACAGTCAGGTTCTTAACCCGTTGTGCCATGGCAGGAACTCCTATATCATTTTTTTAGATTCCACTTAGAAGGGACATCATATCACACTTGTCTTTCTGTCTATCTTACTTCACTTAGTATGATCATTCCTGGGTCCATCCATGTTGCTGCAAATGGTATTATTTCATTCTTTTTTATAACTGAGTAATATTCCACACTGTGTGTGTGAAAGAGAGAGAGAAGTCACATCTTCTTTATCCGTTCATCTGTTGATGGATATTTAGTTTGCTTCCACGTCTTGGCTATTGTAAATAATGCTGCAATGAACACTGGGGTGCACGTATTGTTTTATTTTGTATTTCTTTTTTGGTTGCACCCACGGCATATGAAAGTTCCCCAGCCAGGGATTGAATTCCAAGCTGAATCTATGACCTGTGCCATAGCTGCAGCAACACAATGCAGGATCCAGGCTGGAGATCGAATAGCAAAGCCACAGAGATAAACTGGATCATTAACCCACTGGGCCATAGTGAGAACTCCTGCATGTATCTTCTCGAATTATGGTTTTCTCTGGATATATCCCCAGGAATGGGATAGCTGGATCATATGGTAGCTCTGTTTTTAGTTTTTTAAGGAACCTGCATAATGTTCTCCACAGTGGCTGCACCAATTTACATTCCCTCCATTCCTACCCGCAGTGTAGGAGGGTTCTTTTTTTCTCTACGTATTCTCCAACATTCGTTATTCGTAAACTTTTTGACGATGGCCGTTATAACCAGTGAGAGGTAATACCTCATTGTTTTGATTTGCATTTCTCTAATAATTAGAAATGTTGAGCATCTTTTCATGTGCCTTTGGCCATCTGTTTGTCTTCTTTGGAGAAATGTCTATTTGGGTCATTTTTTGATTGAGTCATTTGTTTTGTCGATGTTGAGCTGTATGAGCTGTTTGTATATTTTGGAGATTAATCCCTTGTTTGTCACATCATTTGCAAATTTTTTTATCCCAATCTGTAGGTCATTTGTCATTTTGTTTTGTTTATGGTTTCCTTTGCTGTGCAAAAGCTTTTCAGTTTAATTAGGGCACATTTGTTTTGGGATTTTTTTTCTTTTTTTCTTTTTGCCTCACCTGTGGCACATGTAAGTTCCCAGGCCAGGGATCAAACTTGTGCTGCACTTGCAGCATGTACCACAGCTGCAGCAAGACTACCGCTTAGCCTGCTGCGCTACAAGGGGACTTCCCTCATTTGTTTATCTTTTTTATTTTCATTACTGTGGGAGATGTATCCCAAATGATATTGCTGTGATTTATGTAAAAGAGTAGTCTGCCTTTGTTTTCCTCTAGAAGTTTTATACTATCTGGTTTTACACTTAAGTTTTTAATCCATTTTGAGTTTATTTTTGTGTGTGATGATGGAAAATGTTCAAATTTCATTCTTTTATATGTAGCTGTCTGGTTTTGCCAGCACCACTTATTGAAGAGACTGTCTCCTCCATTTGTATATTCTTGCCTCCACTGTTATAGATTAATTTACCATAGATGCATGAGTTCATTTCTGGGCTTTCTATCCTAATCCTCAGTCTTTCTGTTTTTGTACCAGTACCATACTGTTTTGATTGCCGTTGCTTTGTAGTAAAGTCTGAAGTCAGGGAGCATGATTCCCCTAGCTCCAGCTCTGTTTCTCTTTCTCAAAATCACTTTGGCTATTCTGGATCTTTTAAAATGTTTCCATACAAGTTTAAACTTTCTTTGTTCTAGTTGTGTGAAAAATGCCATTGGTAATTTAATAGGGATTGCAGTGAATCTGTAGATTGCCTTATGTAGTATAGTCATTTTCATAGCATTGACAATATATAGCCCTGGACTGCCTACCTTCAGACTGGTCTTTAGAAAGAGAGGAAAATAGAAACGATGCATAGAGCAGAACAGAGATAAGGGATGGAGAAGGTCTGATAAGTTTGAGCCTTAAGTCCAAGTTCATTCCTGAGACCCAGCTGCACGCTGCCCTCACATCTTGTAATGCACACTGCGTCATTTAGTAAATTTTCTTTGCTTAAGGAAAGGCCACTGGATTTCTATTACTTCAGCCAAGGGTCTCACCTAAGTCCGTACTTCAGCACTGCATTATCACTAATTTTTATAATTTTTGTCTCTAACACATGAAGTAAAGGTTAAAAATATGATTATAAGCTCTAATTTGTAAAAAGCAGGAGAGTTATCACAGTGTGGGAGCAATAATATGGGTTTTGGAGTTGGACAAAATTGGATTCAAATCCCCATTCTGGCACTCACCCAACATGTGATTTTAGCCAAGTTACATAAGTTCTCTGAGCTTCCATTTTTCTTACTGGCTAAATGGTGCTAATGATGCCTGCTTTGCAGGGTTGCTAAGGGCTGAATGCAATAATGAATGTAAAGGGCTGGCAAATAATTAGTATACGATAATGATAGAAATTTTTGGAAAAAAAAAGGTGGAGATGTCAAGATTTACCTTGAAAGTGATCTTTCTCTTTGTAGGATTTCTTTTTTTTTTTTTTTAAAGAGAAAGAGAATTATATTATTCCCCAAAGATACCAGATGGCAGACCGTCACTGCACACTAGTCCAAACTTGGAGTATTGCAAACATTAGTTTTGCGTGTCAATAAACCATCAGAAAAATTCTGTGCTAACTAAATGATATCTTCAAAGTAAGATTTCTAGAATTTATAGGCTCTGTGTAAAGAGATTGGCAGCCACAGGCCGCTCCTAGCTTCACTTGCCAGAGCCTGGGGACAAATCGGGTGTCTCAGAACACCAGATGACTTCACAGACCCCACGCCGCCTGTACTTGTCTAAGCCCCAGAGGCTCTGTGCCATCTCTGGACCAGAAAACCACATCCACAGGTCTGCGCTTCATCATGGACAACCATAGCTTTAAATACGAGACAGCACTTTACAATCAAACAAATCCAGATGGACAGCTCTCCCAAAGCCAAATCTATACCCAGGACACAGATTTCTAGAGGAAAATGCAGCCAAGGCAGATACAAAAACAACCCAGGGAACAAAAAGTCCCCGTCACTATAATGTCATCGATCACTCTGCTGCTCTGCGTTGAGCTACACATGCGCAGTGTGACAGCAGACGTGGGGGTGGGGTGGGCCAGGAGCCAGATGCCAAAGCCCAGGAAATGTGCCGGGTGAGCGGAGGTCAGCAGAAGACAGCGACGACAGTGGAGTGGGCCTGGGCTTCCCTGACAAGATGGTCCACTTTCTCTCCCCTCTTTGTGAAAGTATGAGGGCCTGGCCTCGCACAGATCCACAGCCCTGAAGTGTGGGCCGCCATCCCCTGCGTCAGATATGACACATGGAGGGGATGAGCTGTCTACGATGCTCGGAACTTCCAGACACTGTAGCTCCAGCTTCTCCTCTCAGCATCGCAGGCCAGAACCTCAGTTTGGTCAGTTTGCTCAAAAATGGCCAGATGCGGAGTTCCCATCATGGCTCAGTGGTTAACGAATCCGACTAGGAACCATGAGGTTGCGGGTTCGATCCCTGGCCTTGCTCAGTGGGTTAACGTTCTGCTATTGCCGTGAGCTGTGGTGTAGGTCGCAGATGCAGCTCGGATTCCGTGTTGCTGTGGCTCTGGCGTAGGCCGGCAGCAACAGCTCTGATTAGACGCCTAGCCTGGGACTCTCCATATGCCGCGAGTGTAACCCTAGAAAAGGCAAAAAGACAAAAAAAAAAAAAAAAAAAAAGTGGCCAGATGCTCCAGGGCCAACCTATGCTGACCAAATTTGTAAACCAGTTGTCTACTGACTCTTTTATTAGGCATATGCACCCCCTTTACGCTGCCTTTTTTTAAATAATATCTCTTGCTCCAAACCTTCTTGTATTCTACCAATGCACATTTACCTTAGGTCCAGGTCTTCAAGAACCTTCTCTTTGAGGCTAAACAATCTGATAAACTTGATGATGGTGTGTGGTCAAGGACAGGCTATTTCTTCTTTAATTACGGTAGTAACAATTACCATTTATTGAGTAATTATCATGTGCCAGGCATTTTACATTCATGATTTCATTCTCATCCTGATGTAATGGGCACTATTATTACCATCTTTTATAGATGAAGAAATGGAGGCTCAGAGTGATTAAGTAACTTAATTTCCCAGGCTGGGCTCTCTAGGAAGCAGACTCTGGAGTTACTAGGCAGCATGTTTGTTAAGGAGTGCCCTTGAGCAGCCGAGGCTTAGCCTGGCACTTAGAGACTGCCCTCGAGGTCAAAACCCATGGAAGGAGGGGACACAAACCAGAATGAATGGAAGGAGAAGTTGAGCTCTGAAGCAACCCACTGCTGTCCTCAGCCAGCCCATGGAAAGCTATGGAGCTGGACTGGCCCTTCAGAGTTGCTTCAGACTCAGTTGCGATGGATGACCAGGTCTTTATATCCCCTCTCAGTCATGGGCTCCCTTGACAACATGGTCTGCTTTCTCTTCCTTCTTTGTGGAAGCGTGAGGGCCTGGCCTCACACCCTCAGAAGGATGGACTTTGGGCAGAGTGGCTCTGCACTGAGGCAGGACCTCAAAGGGGCTGATGGCTGCAGACAGTCTGTTAACCACACTTCCAACAGTGGGGCAGCGAGTCCTTCACTGACATGGGAACTGAGTTGCACGTCACGGCGTCCGGAGTGTTGAGAAGGTCCCACAACTACTGAGTGGCAGGGCAGGCTTGGGACAGAGCTTCTCTGACCCTAGATCCTTCCAGTTAACCATCTTTCTATAGCACCTCCCAGAGCCCTTTAAATTGAATGTTGAAGGTTCAGCTCTCAGAGGTGGTTTTCTTCTTTCCTGTGCTTTGCCTGTGTATTGGTTCCCTCCTCCAAGGTGGTGGGCCCCTTGAGGACATTTGTGATTCTTGCCTAAGGGAGGATAACCCTGCGTCCTTCTAGGGAAGAACGGCAGCCTTAGCGGTGTTGATGGCCTGAGCTCCTAACCTGGGAAAAAACGTCAATGAGTACGCTTCCCCCCAACCCGGTAATATGCTCGGCAGTCGCATCAGCCTTGAGACCAAACACACACGCCCACGGAATGAAACCAAATATTTCAGCAGTCCCACTTCATCCTACTACCTTAGAATAATCTTCATATATTTCCTGCTTTAAAAATGTAATTTTTGAGATGCTGACTTGCTCTTTTCTGTCAGAGCTGTTAGAATCAAACAAGAGTGACTGAAACAATGTAAGAGTCACAGATTTATTTTGTAAAAATGACGCTTTACCTCTGTAAGTGTTTCAAACTATATTTTTTTCTTTTTTGCTTTTTAGGGAAAACTATGTATTTTTTAAATTCCTCAAAATTACACCATCCAGGGGAAACCACTATTAACATTTTGAGTATATACTTTCAGAAAGTTCTGAGAAGATGCAGATATGCAAACTAAAATACGTGTATTAGAGTTCCCGTCATGGCTCAGCTGTTAGTGAACCCAACCAGCATCCATGAGGATGCGGGTTCGATCCCTGGCCTCTCTCAGTGGGTTAAGGATCCGGTATTGCCATGAGCTGTGGTGTAGCTTGCAGATGTTGCACAGATCCAGCGTTGCTGTGACTCTGGCATAGGCCGGCGGCTACAGTTCCGACTGGACCCCTAGCCTGGGAACCTCCATATGCTGTGGCTGCAGCCCTAAAAGACAAAAAGACCAAAAATAAAATAAAGTATTAATTTTACATAAATGGAAATAAGCCAAACATGCTTCTTAATCTGCTTTTCCCTCACCAGTGTGACATCTTTCTCTGGCTGCAGATTTTCACACTGGAGTCTGTGAGAAGCCAAAGATGACCCTGGAGATATGAACAGAGTTAGGGAGACGGGGATGGCTGTGATAAAGATTTAAAATCTCATCCTCAGTATAGGAAGAAGACATTGAAGTACAGCAAAATTCAATTTATTTTTTAAATGGTTTATTCTTACTGTTGTTTGTGACAGGAGTGGTCATTGCCATTATTCAGTCAAAAATCTATATCTAAATAAAGCCATGGTATTCGAACTCAGACATAAGAGAGGCAAATGTCAGCAAACTGGTTCAATCCATGCCTATACACAGGCTTCTTTGGTTAGAATTTACTAATTATCAGAGAAAGAGCTGTCATCTAAGAATTTCCATTTTATAAATCTTACCTGTCTGCTTTCCAGAAATAATAAATGCTCACAGTAGAAAATTTAGAGAATTTTTGTAAGTTCTCTTGTGGTGCAGTGGGTTAAGAATCCAGTGTTGCCGCAGCTGTGGCATAGGTCACAGCTGCAGCCTGGGTTTGATCCCTGGCCCCGGGAACTTCCACATGCTCTGGGGGCAGCCAAAAAAAAAAACTAGAGAGAGAGTGTTTTTAAAAAGAAAAGAAAACTCTTAATTCTTGCTACCATCCAGAGATAACCACTAATCAGTACTGTGTTGGAATATCTCCTGCCAGTCTTTTTTCTAAGAATATGTCTTCTTTTACAAATGAGAGCAAACTGTACAAACGAATTTTTTTTGGCCACGCCCATAGTATGCGGAAGTTCCTGGGCCAGGGAGTGAACATGAATCACAGCAGTGACCAAGCCGCTGCGCTGACAACACTGAATCCTTAACCCTGTGCCACAGAAGAACTCCCCAAACTGTTCTATATTTTAATATGGTCTGAATGTCTTTCTAGATCATTGAATATTCTCCTATGACTTCATTTTCAATGAAGTATCATCTAGTATCCATTTTGTGGTACTATCATTTGTTAAACTAGTCTCCAGTTGGTGGGAATTTAGGTTAAGTTATTTACTATTATAAAGCACACTGTGATGAATGACGTTGTAGGTAAATCACACTGTGATGAACATCCTTGCAGGTAAGTATCTGCATATATTATTTTAATATTTCATCTATCTATTCTTACAGCCCCACCCCACATTATACCAAACATTGCAAAATGTACCTCCAGCTCACATTAAATATGGTTTTGCTGTAAAAAATGTAAAGGGTTTTTCTAAGTTGCATTTGAAATTATTTGGCTCCAAGGAATGCATTTAATTTGCCTTTGAATTCTCAGCAGTCATTTAGCATGTACTGGAATTCTTGTGAACTGAGAAAATCAAAGCTACAGATAGTTTTTGAATACAATGAAATTTTATGAACAATAAATTTAATACTTGATTCAATTACTATAAAATTATATTGGAATATTTAGTTCAATATCTGCTAATTTAATTTTTTTTGTTCTTAATTTTGGAGATATAAATTTTTTTCTAGATCTCTAACTTTTTGGGTGCCTTAAAAGCTCATAGGCAAGGGAACTGTGCTCAGTATTTTGTAATAACCTACAAGGAAAAATAATCTGAAAAAAAATATATATATATAAAACTGAACCACTTCGCTATACCTCTGAAACTAACAAAACATTGTAAATCAATGATATTTCAATTTAAAAGAAAAAAAAAAAAAACAGCCCTCAGGCATCAGGCAGTGTGATTGTAGGTCCTAATAGATAAAGTGACTTTGCAAATATTGCTAAAAGGGGTCAATAATATAGAAAGATTTTAAAGCAAAGCATAATGACTCCCACTCTTGATAAACTGTACACTAACTTGCCAACCCCTTCTCCTCCTCCTGCTGCTTCTCTCTGCATGTGGCTGTAACCTGTAGGTCAGTGGGCATCCCAGGGTGGGTGGCAAGACAAAGAAAGGCTTATTTCTTCTCAGAGGTTGGGTTCATGCAAGGGCTGGCTTTCTGTTTTCAGTGGACAGGTTTGTGGGTCAGCCCACACTTTAATACGTGGACTTACTTTTGCTGAACAGACATCTGCTGAGACAGAAATGCTAATGCATTTGCATGGACATATGTCAACAGGGCTCTGAAGATGTGACATAGTGACGGAGGCATAGGTCACCAGAAAAGCCCAGCATCGGGGCCCACCCACCCCCGCTCCACCCAGCATTGCCTTTCTTTGTCCAGAGAAGCTAACTTTTCCATTTGTGTTCTTATGAGACCACTTGATATTCCCTTGAAAGGCATCTTCAGAAGTCAGGAGGAGAGAAACCCACTCCTTCCAGCCTGGGCTTAGGCAGGCTTTACTATGCAGCCCCCAGATAGATTGGCAAGATTTCTCAAACCATCTCCAAATGTCAAGTGGATGAGTTACAGCTCATCAAGAGATGCTTTTTTCTTTGAAGAGACATTTTAGGGAGAGGAAAAGGTCACTGTCTATCCCTATCCTTCCCTTCTCCCTCACTTTTTATCTGATGGACTTTATTTTTTAGACCAGTTTTAGGTTTACTACAGAAATGAGCAAAAGGTACAGATTTTCCCATAGACCCCCCTGTGCCCACACATGCGTAGCCTCCCCCATTATCAATATCCCCCACCAGAGTCTCACCCATTTTTTTTTAATCCCCTTCATTTAATTTTCTAAAAGTTTTTTTGGAGTTCCAGTTGTGGCACAGTGGAAATGAATCTGACTAGGAACCATGAGGTTGCAGGTTCGATTCCTGGCTTGGCTCAGTGGGTTTGGGATCCGGCGTTGCTGTGAGCTGTGTTGTAGGTTGCGCACTCAGCTCGGATCTCCTGTAGCTGTGACTGTGGTATAGGCTGGTGGCTACAGCTCCAATTCGACCCCTAGCCTGGGAATCTCCACATGCCACAGATGCAGCCCTAAAAAAAAAAAAAAGGTTTTTCTTTCTTCTGGATTTTTTTTAGCCTCAAAATTCCTTCCTCCTGGAGAAATGCCTCTCCTTTCACACTTAATGTTCTTTTGGTTTTAGCCCCTTATCACTGACCCAGAATCTCTGGGCTTCTTCCTTACATCCTCACTCCCTGCTCAGTTTTCTCTACCAAAAATTTCCCTTGTTATTCTCTGAGTTTATTAACAATGCATTTTCTTCTTATTGCATTTTATTATTATAAGAGTAATAACTTGTGTGTTCCTGTTGTGGCTCAGTGGGTTAAGAATCCAACTGGTATCCGTGAAGATGCTTGTTCAACTTGTGGCCCCACTCAGTGAGTTAAGTATCAGGCATTGCTGTGATATGTGGTGTAGGTCACAGATATGGCTCGGATCTGGTGCTTCTGTGGCTGTGGCACAGGCCTGCAGCTGCAGCTCCAATTCAACCCCTAGACTGAGAATTACCATATGCCTCAGATGTGACCCCAAAAGGAAAAAATAAAATAAAAAAGAGTGATAACATGAACCCAGGATATCTTGGTATTAACTATGACCAAATCCCCCATCCACCCAACCCACCACCACTGCTATGACCATCAATCATTCATTCAACATTTACCAGATTCCCACCTATGTACTAAGGACTATTCTAGGAATTGCAGTTGTGCAAGAATATTTCTTCTAGTTGTTGCTTTTGTTGTTCTGATTTTGATCTAAGATCCAAATGTCATGCGTTGCACTTGTTATTTTGTCTTTGTAACTTCTAAGAACCATCTCCTTGCCTTTTTTAAGAATTATTATACATTACTAATTTAGTATATTTTTGACAAAGTCTGAGCCCGTTGTCCAGCTGTCACATTTTGTCCAGAAGAGCTCATATTTTGGATATGTCTGATTGCTTCCTCCTGCTTAGTTTCACGTTAAACATTTTTGACAAGCGCACATCCTAGGTGACGTTGTATTCTTGTTGCATCACTTCATGAAGCACAGAATGTCAAGATGTCCCATCATTAGTGTTGCTAAATTTAACCCCTGAGTCCAGGGGATGACTCCCAGCTCTCTCCACTCTAAAGAGACATTGTTAATTAATTGCCCTCGAAAATTAGGAGGAATCTGAGGAGTGACAATTTGAGAACATGAGAATATCTTATTCCTCAACAAATGTATTCATCCATCAATGATTCTTACCTGAATCAATTATTATATTGGAAGTAATGAGGAAATAATAGCTTTATAACATTCCTTCTACCATTAATTTTATTTTTATCTTTATTCTAGTTATACATATGGACTTGTGGAAATTTCAAAAATCAACATATTCCCCAAACATAGACCCAAAACTATAAAACTCCTAGAGGAGACAAGAGGAAAATCTTTATGATATTGGATTTGGCACTGACATCTTGGATAGGAAATCAAAAGCAAAAATAGACAAATAGAATTGCATCAAACTTCAAAATTCTTGTGCCTTAGAGGGCAGTATCAACAGAATGAAAAGGCAGCCTATGAAATGGGAGAAAATATTTACAAATAATATATTTGAAAATATTGGACAGGCTGTTCAGTATTTTCACGATAAGCATCTTTGCTGTAGACATCTCTGCCGTGAGCATTTTTTGCTGCAAACATTTTGGCTGAATAATGAATTGGCCGTAAGGCAGTTTTGCTGTGAAAGATAAAATAACCGGTTGACAATTTTTGCTTTGACAGTTTGGTTTCAAACGGTTGAAATGCGTTAGCATTTCTCCAGTCAGTGACATAATCGATGGCTTTATTGAGCTGACAGGTGACAGCGATTTGCCCCAAGAGTTGATTTCTTAGTTTGAAACACTGCATCAGAGGAAGAAGAGGCCAAGGGCCTCAAAGGCACAGAGTTGAACCTACATGTCTCATAGAACTTTGGGACATCTATCAATGGACCTGTGACAACATGCCAAGAACACACAACAGTGTAGAGGCTTTCACAAAGCAACACAGAGCTCAGTTACAACCGTGCTTCAGAGTATTTGGAAACTGATACCTCCCTTAACGAAGGGAGAAATTTTAGCAAAAAGGAAAAACTGCGGAGTTCCTGCGTGGAACAAGGGGATCAGCAGTGTCTCGGGAGCATGGGTTCTGATCCCCAGCCCAGGAACTCCACATGAAGTGGGGCAGCCAAAAAGAAAAAGAAAAAAAATGCAATGCCAAACAAGAAGACAAATCAACAAGTGAAAAAAAAAGTATAAAAAGGGAGTTCCCAATGTGGCATAGCAGAGACGATCAAACTAGTAACCATGAGGTTGCAGGTTTAATCCCTGGCCTTACTCAGAGGGTTAAGGATCCAACATTGCTGTGAGCTGTGGTGTAGGTCGCAGACGCAGCTCAGATTCTGCATTGCTGTGGCTGTGGCGTAGGCCAGCAGCTGTAGCTCTAGTTTGACCCCTAGCATGGGAAACTCCATATGCTGCAGGTGTGGCCCAAAAAAGCAAAAATAAATAAATAAATAAATACATACATTAAAATACTAAAAAAAGTATAAAATACTATATATAAAATAAAATACTTGGAAGACAAGTGCTTAGGTACAACCTGCAATTTGTGCACTGTTGACATGAATCTGCAGACATTTTCAATGTATCCAGATAATTTGTACTTTGCAATGAAGTCTTTTGTGTTATTCATTTCTAATGTTTCATTGTATCCTTTTAATGTCTTTTATTTTTCATAATTTTATCTATATGTAGTTTTGTTCTGTTTTGCCTTTACTCCAATCAATTATGAAGCAGAAATGCTTGTAGCAAAAATGTCTAAGACAAAGATGCTTATGATGAAAATACTTAGAGCAATATACTGAATATATAAAGAATTCCTGCAACTCAACAAAAAAAAAATCAAATAATCCAATTAAAAATAAGGCAAAAGACTGGAACAGACATTTTCCCAAAGATGATTATACAAATGGCCAATAGGCATATGAAAAAATGTTCAATGTCACTAATATCAGAGAAATGCAAATCAAAACCATAATGGGATACTACCTTATGCCCATTAGGATGGCTATTAGAAAAAAAAAAACAATAACAAGTGTCAGCAAGGAAGTAGAGAAGTTGGTGGGATTATAAAATTGTGCAACTACTATGGAAAAGGGTATGGTAATTCTTTAAAAAGTTGATCCAGCAATTTCACTTCCTGGTATACATCCAAAAGAACTGAAAGTGGAGTCTCAGAGATATTTTCACACCCATGTCAATAGCAGCACTAGCCACAATAACCAAGAGGTGGAGCAACAGAAATGTCTCTGACAGATGAATGGGTGAATAAACGTGGTGTACAGGAACATTAGCCTGTAGGAGGAAGGAAATTCTGTCACATGCTAAAATGGGGATGAAACTTGAGGACATTATGATAAATGAAAGCCAGTTACAAAGGACAAATAAGTGATTCCGCTTAAGTGAGGTATCGAGGAGTTCCCGTCATGGCGCAGCGGTTAACGAATCCGACTAGGAACCATGAGATTGCGGGTTCGATCCCTGGCCTTGCTCAGGGGGTTAACGATCTGGCGTTGCCCTGAGCTGTGGTGTAGGCTGCAGACGCGGCTCGGATCCTGCGTTGCTATGGCTATAGCGTAGGCCGGCGGCTACAGCTCTGATTAGACCCCTAGCCTGGGAAGCTCCACGTGCCGTGGGTGCGGCCCTAAAATGACAAAAGGAAAAAAAAAATGAGGTATCAAAAATAGTCAAATTGGAGTTCCCGCTGTGGTGCAAGGGAATTGGCAGTGTCTTAGAAGCAGTGGGATGCCCGACATAGTGGGCTGGGGCTTAAGTCACAACTGTGGCTCAGACCTGATCCCTGCCCAGGAACTCCATATGCCATAGGGCAGCCAAAAAAGAAAAATAAATAAAACAAAAAAATAAAATATTTAAAATCATAGGGACAGAAAGTAAAGTGTTGGGAGTTCATCATTGTGGCTCAGTGGAAATGAACCCGACTAGTATCCATGAGGATGTGGGTTTGATCCCTAACCCTGCTCAGTGGGTTAAGGATCCAGCTTTACTATGAGCTGTGGTGTATATCACAGATGTGGCTCGGATCCCCTGCAGCTATGACTGTGGTTGGCAGCCTCAGCTCTGATTTTAACTCCTAGCCTGGGAACTTTCTTATGCTGCATGTGCAGCCCTAAAAAAAAAAGGAAAAGAAAAAAGAAAGTAGAGTGATGATTACCAGGGGTTGACAGGAGGGGGGGGGGGAAGGAAAGTTGATGTTTAACAGGTACAGACAAAAAAAAAAAAAGATGACAGATTTACATTACGTGTTTTTAACTACAACTTAAAAATCAATGTGTTATGTTCAGCTATTGTCATTATTTTTTTTTTTTGTCCTTTTATGGCCACACCCGTAGCATATGGAGGTTCCCAGGCTAGGAGTCCAATTGGAGCTACAGCTGCCAGCCACGGCCACAGCCACAGCAACTCAGGATCCGAGCCGCATCTGCAACCTACACCACAGCTCACAGCAACGCCGGATCCTTAACGCACTGAGTAATGCCAGGGATTGAACCAGCAACCTCATGGTTCCTAGTCAGATTCGTTTCCACTGCTCCACGATGGGAATTTCTGTCATTATTATTTTTGATGTTCAAATTATCTCACATTTGACCAATGGATATATTTCAAGTCAGACCCTTTGTGCTTTTTGACATTATTCCATTTGTCTTCAAGCACACCCTTGCCTTCTGGCTACAGTAATGATAATCCTATGACAGAAGCAAATTATCCTTATATTTCAGATGAAGAAACTGAGGCTTTGTGTCTATGCAAATGGCACCTGCGTAGACAACTTCTGGAAAGCTTTTTGGGAAACTGCTCATGGTAGCTGCCTCTGGAAATGGGGTCTGGGACTCAGATACCCATTGAGACCCCAACTGTCAGGCTTGCCCAGTCTCATGTAACAGTGTCCTTATACAATTCAATTTAAGGCTACCCTTAAATTATTTAAGACCTGGAAAAGGCAGAAGCAAAGAAATGAGTGGCTTCTTCCTATTACTTGAAGATGCTGGCACCACAAAGTTTCCTTCTTTCTCTCCCTCCATTAGTCTAAGCTCTTCCCTCCTGTAGCTGACCCCAGAAGTGCTCAGTTTGGCTATGTTAAAATAACATTAATTATTTTTATTTACACGAGTGGCTTGCTGTTTATGACTAATAACCATGTAGCACAACAAACACATCTTGAAGGTCAGGTCACTTTGGTTGCAAATTTTATTTTCAAACCCTGCATGTACCTATTTAACCTTCGTAGCTCAAATAACATAGCTGCCTACTCACAACTTAAAATACCTAGGAGGAGCCCTGCTGATGAGGATATGAATTGCTGCCCCCATAACTTTTATAAAACAGCAATAATAAGAGATCACATTCATTGAGCATGAATACATGTCAAGCACTACACACACTTTGTCCTTTGTCATAAAAGCCTGACGACACAAGTGTTATTATCATGCCCGTTTTATAGATAAGGAAAGTGAGGCCTAGAACATTTGGGTCACTTGCTCAAGATCATACAGTCTGGAGTTCCCATTCTGGTGCAGCAGAAACAAATCTGACTAGTATCCATAAGGATGCAGGTTCGATTCCTGGCCTCACTCAGTGGGTCAGGGATCCAGCATTGCCATGAGCTGTGGTGCAGTTCACAGACCCAGCGCAGATCTGACGTTGCTGTGGCTGTAACGTAGGCCAGCCACCATAGCCCTGATTTGACCCTTAGCCTGGGAAACTCCGTATGCCTTGGGTATGGCCCTAAAAAAATAAAAAATTGAAAGGAGGTCACACAGCCTAATGGCAAAGTTAGGCAGTGTGGCTCCAGAGCAGCAGTGCTTCATGCTGAGGACGCTGATGGGGTTCTTTAACGTATGCTGCATGGGAGCCATTGAGTGGTTGTGGGGAAAAGGGCATGTTTTGGTGAAATTGTGGTGTCAGCTTAGACCAGCGGTCAAGAGAAGCCAATAATGCTTTTCTTTTATATTTTATATTAAAGTATAGTTGATTTACAGTGTGCCGCTTTCTGTCATACAGTAATCCTGTTCTTATCATCAAGATTCTAATCCTCTTTTCAGGAAGGGACCCTGTTGTACATTTCTTGACTCCCAGTGCATAACATATACATAACACTTTCTGCTGATCTGAAAACAACACCAAATTCAGTTGATGTCCCTAACCCAATCACATGGAAATAACTCTCTCCCTCATCCCCTAACCCCACTGGCCTCCATCCTCATGAATCATCTAACTTGGGTCAATTCTGCTATTGAAACAGCTCTCCAATTCTTTTCTGCAACCCCTCCCCACCACCACCACCACCACTGCCCCAAGCTGAGTCTGGATCATTATTTGCCTGGATTAGAGCAACGTTCGCTTCTCTGCCTAGGAAACCCGTATAGATTCTCCACAGTCCAAGTCTTCCCCAGAGAGCATCAGTTGCTCTCTCTCAGGAGCCTGTTCCCTTAGGTTATGTTTATCTACAAATCCCTTTGTGGGCTCCAGTCAGAATGAGTTCTTCCAGGAAACGTGCTCTGTCTTTTCACGTCTTCATCCTGTCTTCCTAGCACTGAATCTGGAACACAACAAATGTCAGTGTTTGCCGAATTAATGATCTCCTGAAGACCTTTCCTAAAATATTTCAAGATTTAAAATGATATGTACCAAAGCAAAACGTAAAATAGTCGAACCACATAGAACTTGCAAAACGAAGATCAATCTTCCTTCCCAACTTAGTTTACCCCAAAGAATATATATATATATATATATTTAATTCACAAAATAGAATTACCCTGTACACATCTTCATGGCTTGATTTCATTGTATGCATCTGGGAGATACTCTCTATGGAATGTGCCTCTTTTAAACGGCTACATAGTATTTCACCATCTGTATATTTACTTTACTAGCCCCCTATTGGTAGACATTGGGGTAATTTTCAGTTCTTTGATATGACAATGTTCCAGTGGATTTAGGCTGAAGTCCCTTTATAAAGTCTTATTTTAAAAACACAAGTAACACATTCACATGATTCAAAAATCTAACTGGACAAGAGCGTGTAAAGTAAAAGTCTCCCCTTCTCTCCTATAATCCCCACTCCACCCTCCCTGCTTAGCCCCCAGCCGCCCAGTTCCCCTCCACGGAGGCGAGTAATGTCATTACCTAAGAAAGTGTGTCTATATTGCCATACTTTTAAGAGAACACCCAAGAGCTAAATTCCAAGTACTCAAATTGCTGAGTCAAAGTATATGTGGTTTTGTTCTGTTTTGTTTTTCTTTAGTTGATACCACCAACTCTTCAAAAAGATTGTACTGATATAATTAGTAATTAGTAAGTATTAATTCACTAGTTATTACTAATTAAGACTTGGTAAATACTAATTTACATTTCTGCCAGCAACAGCATTTATTTGCCTACATACTCCACAGCACTGGCTATTTTCAAACCTGCAAATATTTGCCAGTCTGATAGGTGGTAAGAAATACTTTGTCACTTTGATCTTCTTTAATTATGAGCAAAGGTGAGCAGTTTTGCATATGCTTATTGCTGTTTGAATTTCTTTTTTCTGCAAACTGCCTATTCAGGCCCTTTGCCCCATTTTTCTACTAACTTGTATTTTTCTACTTGATTTGTGAATTATTCTGGCATGACATCTGCAGATATGTTCCCTCCTAATATGTGTATAAGTAAAACCACGTAATTCAAAATTAAAAGTTTCTATCCAGAGTGTCACCGTTGTCTTCCAGGTCAGATTGTAAATTACTTGAAAACTGGGACCAAGAATCAGCTCTGATCCTAGATCGCATGGCCAACTCTGGTTGATCAGCTGCGACCTTCATTTTGGGCACAGGACACAGACTGAGATTTTCTGGGGAAGAATTGTGTCTTCTGCTGTTACAGAAGAAAATGAGATTTGACTTCCTGGGTCAGGCCCCTCCATCGATCCAGTGTGTCTTACTAACTGACAGCAGCCTCAAGACACATTGAAGAGAATCCAATTACTTTCCTCAACACCCGCTTCAAAAGGTTAGGAATTTACACTGTGTATCACCCTTTGAGAGCTCCCCTCCTTCAATTCATCTAAGCCCTTCCTGAACCTCAGAAGATAGCCCCACTCCAGGCACAACATGTAATGAGTTCCTTTGTTTATAATGCAATCTGTCAACGTCTGGGTCAGGAGAGCAGCATTCTATGTAAGCATATACCATTCTCCCACTTCACTCCAAATACCTATAAATAAATTTTAAGTAGGTTTAAAGTATTAACAAAATGTTCCCTTTATTAGTTCCAAAACATTCTTCAAAATCTTCCTTGAACTTTTTTATTGTATCTTATTACATACAGAAAAAGACGAAAATATATAAATGTACAGTTTAATGAATGACATTAACCCTACAGCTATGCACTCACACCAGGTCCAAGAAAGGGGTCCCCAAACCCCTGTGAGTCTCTTCCCCACAAAGAGAAGGTAAACACTATCCTGATTTTTGAGGGAATCATTTGCTTGCACTTTTACATGTTTATTATGTATGGACATACCCCTAAATGCTAAACTTTGGTTTGAGCTTTATGTAAATGAGCTTTATAAAATGGACTGCCTATATTTTTTGTGCCATGTTTATTTCCCTTAATATTAAGTTTTTAGGATTCATCCATGTTTGCTGAGACTTGTTCTAGGTCATTCATTCTCTTTCTTGATAGGTTTTTTTTTTGGTCTTTTTGTCATTTTAGGGCCGCATCCACGGCATGTGGAGGTTCCCAGGCTAGGGGTCTAACAGGAGCTGTAGCCGCCGGCCTTCGCCACAGCCACAGCAATGCGGGACCTGAGCCGCATCTGTGACCTACACCACAGCTCACAGCAACACCGGATCCTTAACCCACTGAGCAAGGCCAGGGATCGAACCCGCAACCTCATGGTTCCTAGTCGGATTCATTAACCACTGCACCACGACGGGAACTCCCAATCTTGATAGGTTTCTATTACATGCCTGTACCACAATTTAATTATACATTTTACTGATGGACATTTATGTTGAAGTTATTACAAGTAATGCTGTTGCTGCTGTTAAATGTACCCTAGGACACAAGTATACAGTTTTCCCCCAGGTTATTATACACAAGAGTGAAATTACTGAGTCTTAGGGATCCCTATCTTCAACTACTAGATAGTATTGCAAACGTCTTTCCACAGTGGTAATACTAATTTGCAACTCCCACTAACAGCACCCGAGGGTTCCCTATTGATTCTTTAACACTTGGTATAGTCAGAGTTGGTTTTTCTTTTTTTGAGAATTTTACTGAGACACAATTCACATACCATACAACTTACCTTTTTTTTTGAAATATACAATTTAGTGTTTTTTTTATATTCACAGAGTTGCCCTTTCATCATCACAATCAATTTTTGAACATTTTTATACCTGTATCAAATCACATTGTACTTTAAATAACTTACGATTGTATTTGCTGGTCATACCTCAGTAAAGCTGGAAAAAAAGAAGAATTAATAGGAGTGTCCTGGTGGCTCAGCAGGTTAAAGACCCAGCATTGTCACTGCTTTGGCTCAGGTCACTCCTGTGGTGTGGATTTCATTCCTGGCCCAGGAACTTCCGCATGCTGTGGGTGTAGCCAAATATAATTTTTTAATAAAAAAAAAACTCTTTAAAAAGTATTTTTAAAATGGTAGGTCATTTTCATTACCACAGAACCCAAACCATTCAGCCATCTGTGCTCTCCCCCTCCAAGCCCTAGGCAACTGTGTTTCCCTACTTTCTGTCTCTATAGATTTGCCTGTTCTGGACATTTCATGTGAGCGGAATCACACAGTTTGTGACTTTTGTGACTGGCGTCTTTGACTAAGCATTCTTGCTCAAGTTTCATCCATGTTGTAGCAGGTAGTTGTATTTCATTTTTATTCTAAATGTTATCCCATTGTGTGGCTATTATTATTTATCCACTCATCAGTTGACGAAGATTAGGGTTCTTCCTCTATTTTGGCTATTATGAACATGCTGCCGTGAACATTCACGTACAAGTTTTTATGTGGATATATTTCATTCCCTTGTGCATTAACCTAGAAGTAGAGGTCCCGATCATATGGTAAGTCTGTGCATAACACTTTAAGGGCCTGCCAGACTATTTTCCAAAGCAGCTGCACCATTTTACATTCTCACCAGCAGCATATGATAGTTCCAATTCCTCCACATCCTCTTAACACTTGTCACTATGTATCTTTTTTTTTTAATAAGCCATTCTAGTGAGTGTGAATTGGTATCTACTTATGCTTTCCTTTTGTCTTTTTATGGCTGCACCCAGGGCATATGAAGGTTCCCAGGCTAGGGGTCTAATTGGAGCTGTAGGTGCCGGCCTTCGCCACAGCCACAGCAACGCAGGATCCGAGCCGCATCTGCAACCTACACCACAGCTCATGGCAACGCCAGATCCTTAACCCACTGAGCGAGGCCAGGGATCGAACCCACATCCTCATGGATGCTTGTCAGGTTCGCTAACCACTGAGCCACGACGGGAACTCCGGTACCTCCTTATGTTTTGATTTGCATTTACCTGATAGCAGATGGCGCTGAACATCTTTTCATGTACCTATTGGTCATTTGCATATCTTCTTTGAAGAAATGTGTATTCAGACTCATTGCCTATTTTTTAATTGTTATTTGTCTTTTTATTACTGATATATATAAATATTTCCCTTACCAGATACATGATTTGTAAAAAATTTCCTGCCATACTATGGATTTTCACTTTCTTAATGGTGTCGTTTGAAGCACAAAAGTTTAAAATTTTGATGTCCTGTTTGCCTGTATTTTCTTTTATTGCTTATGTGTTGGGTGTCCTATTTAAGAAACGGTTGCCTTATTCAAGGCCATGCAGATTTACATCTATTTTTTTTCTTTTTGTCATTTTAGGGCAGCACTGTGGCATATGGAGGTTCCCAGGCTAGAGGTCTAATCAGAGCTGTAGCTGCCAACCTATGCAAGAGCCACAGCAACACGGGATGCAAGCTGCATCTGTGACCTACACCACAGCTCACAGCAAAGCCAGATCCTTAACCCACTGAGCGAGGCCAGGGATTGAATCCCCAGCCTCATGGTTCCTAGTCGAATTCGTTTCTGCTGCGCCATGATGGGAACTCCTACACCTATGTTTTCTTCTAAGCGTTTAATAATTTCAGCTCTTACATTTAGGTTTTTACCTCTTTTGAGTTAATTTTTGTATATTGTGTGAGATATGAATCCACTTTCATTCCATGTGGATATCTCTTTACATATATCCAGTTTTCCTTATACCACTGGTTGAAATGACAGTTTTTTCCCCACTGAATTGTCTTGGCACTCTTGTCAGAAATCAATTAACTGTAAACGTGAAGCTTTATTTCTGGGCTCTCAATTTTATCTCATTGATCTGTATGCCTGTCCTTATACCAACACCACACTGTCTTGATTACTGTAGCTTTGTAGTGAGTTTTGGGTCTGGAAATGTGAGTCCTCCTACTTTGTCCTTCTTTTTCAAGATTGTTTTGGCTATCATGGGTCCTTGCATTTTTATCTGAACTTTAGGATCAGCTGCTGATTTCTGCAAAGTCAACTGGGACTTTGAGAGCGATTGTGTTGAATATATATATCAATTTGGGGAGTACTACGGTCTTAACAATATGTCTTTTTTTAATCATGAACATAGAATCTGTTTCATTTAGGCCTTCTTTAATTTCTTGCAACAAAGTTTTATCATTTTTAGGATACACACCTTACACAGCCTTTGTTAATTTATTCTTAAGTATTTATTCTTTTTGGTGCTATTGAAAATAGAATTGTTTCCTTAATTTCAATTTTCATTTGCTCATTGCTACTGAAGAGAAATACAAATGATCATTGTATATTGACCTTGTATCCTACAGCCTTGTGGGACTCATTTATTAGTCCTGAAAGATTTCTAGTGGATGCTCTAGGATTTTTTATACATAAGAGCATATCATCTAAAAACAGTTTTATTTCATCCTCACCAGTCTATATGCCTTTTATTTCATTTTCTTGCCTTATTGCCCTGTCCAGAAACTCCAGTTTCTGACTAGAGTGGTGAAAGTGAGCATCCTTGTCTTGTTCCTGATCTTACAGGGAAAGCTTTTATATCAAGTATGATGTTAACTATAGGTTTTTCATAGATGCCCTTTATCAGATTGAGGAAGTTCCCTTTTATTCCTGATTTGTTGAGTGCTTTCATTGTGATAAAGTGATGGATTTTCTGAAATGTTTTTCTGCATGTATTCAGATGATTATATATTGCCTTTTATTCCATCGATGTAGTGTATTACAGTAATTGATTTTTGAATGTTAAATCAATCTTGTACTCCTGGAATAAATCCCACTTGGTCACGGTGTATAATCTTTTCACATATTGTTGGGTTCTAGGTCTTAGTCTCTAGTTGAGGATTTTTATGTCTATGTTCACAACATTTATTGTCGTGTAGTTTCTTTTTCTTGTGACCTTTATCTGGTTTTGGTATCAGAATAATACTACCTCATGAAATTAAGTGTTCCCTCCTCTTTTGTTTTTGGTGGGTTTTTTTTATTTTTTGGAAAAGTTTGTAAAGAATTGGTATTAATTTTTCTTTAAATATTTGATAGTTGTTGGACTTTTTTATTTCTCCCAACTCATGAGTGTATATTGATATCTCACAGTGATTTAAATTTGCATCCCCTGATTACTAAAGAAGGTTGAACAATTTTTGATATGCTGATTGGACATCTGGATTTCCTTTTATTCAAGTGTTTGATCATTTGGGGAAAGGCTGTCTTATTGACTCACAGAGGTTCTTTTTATGTTCCAGATGTCTGTCCTTCATAAATTATATGTGCTGCAACAAATGTCTTTTTCACTTCTGCAGCTTTTTAAAACTTTTTATAAAGTCTTGACACATAAAAATTCTTAATGTTTACGTGGTCAAATATATGGTCTTTTCCTGACCATATGTGTCTTATGTAAAAATATTAAAAATATTCCAAGATCCTTAAATATTTTCCTGTGGTGTCTATTATCCATTTTTTTCCTTTTATTTTATACAGCTAGAAATGTTTCATTGCAAATGATGTTAAATAGAGGAATTCAACCTTATTTTTTTCCCCTATGGATACCTACTCATCCTAATACTTTTTCCTGAAAAAAAAATTGTCTCCTTTCATCTACATAGCCAATTCTAGCACACATCAGGTAACCATAAATGTTTCTGGATATTCATTTCCAAAGATCTATCTGCTTATTTTTATTCCAGTATCACAGTTTTTGTTATTATAATTTTTTCAACTTATAAAATAACTGACTCAACAAAGTTTCTCTTGAGTGTCTTACCTCTTCTTGGCCCTTTGTATTTCCACATATACTTTGTAATTATCAAGTTCTAACCAAAAATTTGTTTGATTTTTGACAAGAATTGCATTCAAGCTACTTATAAACTTGACTAGACATGCCATTTTGTAATATTGAGTTTTCAAAACTGTAAGCATGGTATATTTCTCCACTGACTTAGATATGCTTTACTATCTCACAGGATAAGTTCTTTATTTCAGTAAAGGCATTGTGCAGATATTTTGGTGTACTTCATATTTCTGATGGTATTATAAATTATATTTAAATATTTTCCTTTTTCTGTTTTTACTGGTCTAGAAATATAGACTATTTTTGTAGATTGATTTTTTTTTTGTAAGCAGTCACTTGGCTAAACATACATGAACGTTAATCTCTAAACTATAAATTCTTGTGGAATGTCTATGTACCAGATAATCTACAAATAATAGCAATTTTGTTTCTACTTTTTTATTCTGTTTTTCTTGCGATACTTGCTGATTAGGACTTCCAGTACAGTGTTGAATAGAGTGAAACCTTTTTCCTCATCTCAAAAAAAAAAAGGGGGGGGGGGATTGCAGCACTATATAAAATAGCCAAGACATTGAAACAACCTAAATGTCCATCAACAGAGGAGTGGATAAAGAAGATGTGGTATATATACACAAATATTACTCAGCCATAAAAAAGAATGAAATAATGGCATTTTCAGCAACATGGATGGACCTAGAAATTATCATGCTAAGTAAAGTTAGACAATGAGACACCAACATCATGTGCTATCACTTATATATGGAATCTAAAAAAAGGATACAATGAACTTCTTTGCAGAAGAAATACTGACTCACAGACTTTGAAAAACTTATGGTTTCCAAATGAGACCGGTTGGGGGTTGGGGGGATGGGCTGGGGGTTTGGGATGGAAATGCTGTAAAACTGGGTTGTGATGATCATTCTACAACTGTAAATGTAATAAAACTCATTGAGTTGAAAAATTTTTAAAAAGAAGAAAATTTAAATAACCGTTAATCCCATTGCCTACTGATAAGTGTTCACATAGGCAACTTTATATCTGGCCAATATTTACCTAATGCACATGTGAGTATTTAAATGTAAGTACTTAAGTTATTCATAAAATTATGTTGATAATTGTAAAATAAGTCATTAGGAAAGGTTTTAAAAAAAAGAGTTTCATTATTAAGTGGTTTTGGTTTTTGGAGGGCTTTTTTGTTTGTTTTTTGTCTTTTGTCTTTTTAGGGCTGAACTTGGCATTTGGAAGCTCCCAGGCTACGGGTCCAATCGGAGCTGTAGCTGCAGGCCTATACCACAGCCATAGCAACATTGGATCCGAGCCGCTTCTGTACCTACACCACAGCTCACGGCAAGGCGGATCCTTAACCCACTGAGCGAGTCTGTGTTCTCATGGATATAAGTCACATCAGTTACTGCTGAGCCATTGTGGGAAATCCAAGTGTGCTGCTTTTTAAAGCTTTGTTTCTTGTTTGCTTTGTCTGATTGTGTCTTGTTTTGTTAGCTACCTTTTATAAGGTTAAAAAAAGTCTACTCTTCCTATTTGGCTATAAATTTTTGTCATGAAAGGACATTGAATTTAATCAAAATGCTTTTCCTCCATCTTTTGAAATGATAATCATGAGCTTTTCTCCTTCAGTTTGTTACTGTGGTGGTTTACATGAATTGTTTTTCTAGTATTAAGTCAACCCTAGAATAAACCAACTTGGAGATAGTATATGATGCTTTTTATATATTGCTGAGTCCTATTTGCTAATATTTTATTTAGAATTTTTACGTGTAAGATTGGCCTATATTTTTCTTTTTGCCTAATATCCTTGCCATATTTTGTTATCAAGGATATAACAGCTTCAGAAATTAGTTAGAAGAAACCTCTTTGTCCATTTTCTAAAAATTTTATGTGAGATTGCAATTATTCCTTGAATATCAGGTTGAACTTTCCAGTGAAACCAAGTGAGCCTGGAATTTTGGTTGCAGGAAGATTTTTAATTACTAATTCAATTTTTCCAGTTATTTATAAGAATGTAGGGGTTTGCCTTCACTTCCAGTTAGTTTTCATTTTGAACAACCTTATTTAGGTATAATTCATATACCACCGAACTCGAGCATTTTTAAGTATACAATTCAATAATTTTTAGTACACAGTTCTTTGTACAACTGTAACCAGAATCCTATTCTAGAACACAGATTCAGTTTTAGTAAATTGCTTTTTTCTGGGAATTTGTCCATTTCATTTGGGTTGGGTTTTTTGGGGAGGAGGGCATAAAGTTATTCAAATACCTTATTATTATATTGTTAATTTTTACAGTGTCTATGTTCCCTTTCCACTCCTGCATTTTTACTACTTTTGTGTGTGTGTGTGTGTGTGTGTTTTGTCCTTTTGGGGCCACACGTGGGGCATATGGAGGTTCCCAGGCTAGGGGTCTTATGGAGGTTCCCAGGCTAGGGGTCTAATCAGAGCGGTAGCTGCCAACCTATGCCAGAGCCACAGCAACGCCAGATCCGAGACGCATCTGTGACCTACACCACAGCTCATGGCAACGCCAGATCCTTAATCCACTGAGCAAGGCCAGGGATCAAACCTGCAACCTCATGTTCCTAGTCAGATTCGTTTCTGCTGCACGACAACAGGAACTCTGACATTTTTCTTTTTTGTCTTGATCAGTTTCACCAAAGATCTGTCAAATTTATTTATCTTTTTGGAAGAGCCACTTCCGGCTATACCAAAACTCTTTGCTGTGGATTTTTTTTTTCTATTTCACTAATTTCTGCTTTCATCATAACTATTCCTTTTTTTATCTTCTATAGTTTATTTTATTTTTAGTTTCTAATTAGTTAAGAAGGATGCTTAGCTCATTTGTTTTCAGTCTTCTTTTATAATATATTAAGAGCTATAAATTTTACACTAAGTACTATCTTAGCTACAGGTTTTGAAATGTAGTGTTTTTATTATTGTTCAATTCAAAAATTTTAAATTTCCACTATTATTTCCTTACAAAACCCATGCCACAGCAGTCACAACACCAGATCCTTAACCCATTGATCCACCAGGGAACTCTAGAGGTACATTTCTAAATTTCCAAATTTATGGAGATAATTTTTGTTATATTTATATTACTGATTTCTAGCATAATCCTATTTTGTTCAAAAAATCATTGTATGATTTTAACACTTCAAAATATTTTACTCGCAGCCCAAAACAGGAGGATCCCAAAATAGGAGTTCCCATCGTGGCTCAGCGGTCAACGAATTTGACTAGGAACCATGAGGTTGCGGGTTCGATCCCTGGCCTCACTCAGTGTGTTAAGGATCTGGCATTGCCATGAGCTGTGACATAGGTCGCAGATGTGGCTCAGATCCTGCATTGCTGTGGTGTAGGCTGACAGGTACAACTCTGATTAAACCACTAGCCTGGGGACCTACGTTTGTCATGGGTGTGGCCCTAGAAATGACAAAAAAAAAAAGGACAAAAATGTATTTAAAAAACTCAAAAGTGTTATTATGAAATTATTAGGAGTTGTGTTCCAAATATTGATATTAGTCCTATTTTGTTAATCACGATATTCAAATCGTCTACATTATTAGTGACTCTTGCTGCTTCCAGCAATTATTGAGAACAAAAGTGTTTTTTTAATCTTCCAGAATAACGGTTATTTCTCCTACGATTCTGTCAAAATATCTTTAATTATATTTTGCAAGGGGTCATTAGGTAAATACAAGTTTGGAGATCAAAAAACCTTTTTGAGAGTTCCCTGGTGTCTCAGCGGGTTAAGGATCCAGCATTGTCACTGCTGTGGCTCAGGCTGCTGTTGTGGTGCGGGTTCAGTCCCTGGCTGGGGAACATCCACACGGCATGCGTGTGCCCACCAAAAAATCTTTCTGATAAACTGACCTTTAATCATTTTGATGTGATTTTCTCTATGTCTAGTATTGCTTTTTGCCTTTTATTTTTATTTCGCAAACAGTGAAATTTGTTCTTTTTGGTACAGTCTAAGCGTTCTGACAAATGCATGGAGTTGTATAACCACCACCACAGACAAGATAGAGAACAATTCCATCACCCCCCAAATTCTTTTGTGCTGCTCCTTTGTAGTTACCCCACCGCTGATCCCTGGCAATCACTGATTTGTCCTCTTATCATTACAAGTTTCCCTTCTCCAGAATATCCTATAAAGAGAACCATAACCTATACAGACTTTCAAAGTCTGGATTCTTTCACATGGCATTAATTCAAGGTTCATCTATGTTGTTGCATGTATCAAAAATGTATCCTTTTTGTTGCTAAGTGGTATTCAATTCTCAGATAGTAGCTAAATTTGCTTGTCCCTTCACCAACTGAAGAACCCTGGGGTTCATGCCGGGTTTCTAGTGGTTGGGAACAAAGCTGCCATAGACATTTACATAGAGAGGTTTTTCCAAGGAACAAATACTTTTCTCTTGAGAGTTGGGTTACTGGGTGATGTGATAAATGTACATGTAACTTCATTAGAAACTGCCAAACTCTTTTCCAAAGTTTCTGCCACATTTTCCATTCCCACCAGTAATGTATGAAAGTTCCCATTGCTATGCATTGTGGCCAGCTCTTGGAATATTATTATTTGTTTTGTTCTGTTTTAGTCATTATATTAGGTGTGTAATAGCATCTCATTGGGCTTTTAATTTTCAGTTCCCTAATGATTAATGATGTTGAACAACTTTCCATGTGATTCTTTGCATCCATATGCCTCTGGTGAAAATCTTTCAAATATTTTGCTTATTTAAAAAATTTGGTTATCGTTACTGTTGTTAAGTTTTGAGAGTGCTGTATACAAACCCTTTGCCATTCAATGCGATTTACAAATATTTTCTCCCACTTTGTGACTTGTCTTTTCATCCTCTTAGCAATGTCTTTCATAGAGCAATAGTTTTTAATTTTATTGAAAACACATTTATATTTTTTTTCTTTTAAGGATCACCTTTTTGGTGTCGTAGTCAAAAACTTTTTCTAACTCAAGGTCACAAAAATTTTCTCCCGTGTTTCCTTTGAGAAGTTTTATAGCTTTAGGTTTTCTGTTTAAGTCTATGACATATTTTGAGTTTATGTAATACCTGAGGTATGGATCAAGGGTTTTTTGTGGGAATTACTGGCTTATTTGGGGAGGTGTACATGACTCTCCTATTGTTCAAGTAATAGCAGTTGAAAAGATTGTTCTTTCTCCCTTGAACTGCTTTTATAATCTTGTTAAAAATTGATTGACTCTATTTTGGGGGGTCAATTTCACATACATATAAACACTCTATTTCTTCAACAGTACCCCCATTTCCTAATTACTGTAACTTCACTGTAATTTTAAATTTTTGACACTTCCAATATTTCTCTTCCTTTTCAAAATTGTTTTGAATATTCTACGTCCTACCCTTTTCTATGTAAATTATATATTTTAGCTTTTGTTCGTGGCTGCACTTGCAGCATATGGAAGTTCCCGGGCCAGGGACTGACTCTGAGCCATAGCTGTGACCTGCACCACAGCTGCAGTAATGCCAGATCCTTTAACCCACTGTGCCAGACTGGAGATCAAACCTGCACCTCCCAGCAACCCAAGCCACAGCAGTCAGATTCTTAACCCGCTGTACCACAGAGGGAACTCATTCTATGTTAATTTTAGATTCAACTTGTTTATCTACAAAATCTCCAGCCAGGATTTTGATTGCATTGAATCTACAGATCAAACTAGGGGAAAATTGACGCCTTAACAAAACTAAGTCTTCCTGTTGATGAACAGAGCATTTCTTTCCACTTACTTAGATTTTCTTTCTTTCTTTCTCAAAGTTTATTTTGTCTGGTGGAAATATAACTCTACCGGCTTTCTTTCTGGTTAATATGTGCATGGTATATCTTTTCTCACCTGTGGTATCTGAGAGCTGTCCCCATCCTAATCCCCGCATCCTAATCCTCAGAATCTGTAAATACAATAGGTTACATGGCAAAGGAGAACCTGCAAATACAATAGATTACATGCTTAAAACCAGCTGACCTTAAAATAGAGAATTTTAGAGTTCCCACTGTGGCTCAGTGGCTTAAGAACCCAACACAGTCTTCATGAGGATGTTGTTTCTTCTGGTTCTCGGTCACAGTTCTGTTCCCCTTTTGCATTTATTATCTTTGTGTGCTGCTACTGTACTAGAAGAATTATTCATAGAAAATATTTGAGGCCTCAGATGAAACTTCTTTTCCCCAGAGGGAATCTGCATTTGTTCCTGTCTGGTGTGCAGACACCACCAGTCCAGACACTGCCTGAGGTCCTAAACCAGATGCTAGAAACATAGAGGACAAATGCCTTGGAGGTCCAGTTCATTCTTGCCCTGAAAATAAGACTCTTTGACATGTGTAACACTAGTGGATATGGATGGTCAAAGGGGACCTGCTCTGTAGCACCAGGAACTCTACTCAACACTCTGTGATAAGCTGTATGGGAAGAGAATCTGAAAAAGAATGGATATGTGTATACGCATAACTGAATCGTTTTGTCGTGCATCAGAAATTATCACAACATTGTAAATCAACTATATTTCAATAAAACTTCTTTTTAATTTTTAAAATGATATGGCCCTCTGAGCTTCAGATTAAGGTCACTATTCAAACTGTCCTCCCTGGGAACTTTACTTCTTAAAGTACCAGAAATCTCAGTGTTCCATGTAGAAACCCCTAGCTTTAAACAAGGATAAAACAATGATGTCTAGTTCTTTCTTTTTAATAACTTTCCTTGTTGATATCAAGAAGTTTGTTGTTCTGGAGTTCCCTTCATGGCTCAGTGGTTAACGAATCCAACTAAGAACCGTGAGGTTGCGGGTTCGATCCCTGGCCTTGCTCAGTGGGTTAGGGATCCGGTGTTGCCGTGAGCTGTGGTGTAGGTTGCAGATGCAGCTCGGATCCTGCTGCAGCTACAGCTCCTGTTAAACCCCTAGCCTGGGAACCTCCATATGCTGCAGGTGCAGCTCTAGATAAAGGCAAAAAGACAAAAAAAAAGGAAGAAGAAGAAGTTTGTTGTTCTTTTAAGTCAAAGAAACATGGTGTGTCAGTTTTCATGGGAAAACAGTTTATAAAACAAAACAGTATATAATTCAAGGGACATTTATTAACTGTCTGTCGTGAACCAGATGCTGTGGTGCTAGGAATACAACAGTGAGAAATACAGAAACCAGTACTCCAATGACTATTTAATTTTTTTCCTGGATATAATTGGTGGCTTAAAGATTATTTTGTTAATTTGGAGTTCCTGTCATGGCTCAGTGGTTAATGAATCCAGCTAGGAACCATGAGGTTGCAGGTTCGATCATTGGCCTTGCTCAGTGGGTTAAGGATCTGGTGTTGCCATGAGCTGTGGTGTAGGTTGCAGACGTGTCTCGGATCCTGCGTTGCTATGGCTCTGGCAAAGGCCGGCGGCTGAAACTCCAATTAGACCCCTAGCCTGGGAACCTCCATATGCCGCAAGCATAGCCTTAGAAAAGGCAAAAAAAAAAGATTCTTTTGTTATTTTGATTTATACCTTTAAGGGTAAGAAAAACCCTCATGTTTCCATTATTTTCCACTTGCATCTATTCCTCAGAGAGCTCAAAGCCTCTTGAGGAAGAAAATATGAAACAGCCTGGGTAGTTCAATTCTGCAGTTATTTATATGGAAGGCCTTCCATCAGGAATACATGGGAGGTAGTGGTCATAGAGTTCTTTTCTTTATTACAAGGTGTCCAGCACTCTACATTTATTTCTTACTGCAAACCTATGGAGTGCGCATTGCTACACCCACTTTACAGTGGAAGAAACTGAGGTTCAAAGGCATTCACTTCCCTGAAGTCACACAGCGTGATGAGTGGCTTCTGAAGTGGATTCCAAAAATCCCTGCCTCCTGGTATCCTGACCACACCGTTTACTTTCCCATGCCCCCAGGAATGAGCTAAAACCAGTGACTTTAATCAAAATAATACAGCAAAAAAGATGGGATGTCACTTCTGAGATTAGGTTACAAAAAAACTAATTTTCCTCTCACTCTCTTTCTCTCTGGCTCTTCTTTCCTCTTCCTTTTTTTTTGAAATTGCTAAATTTTTATTAGATTACAGCTGATTAACAGTACTGTGTCAATTTCTGCTGTACAGCATGGTATATATACAACAGAATACTACTCAGCCATAAAATAGAACAAAATAATGCCATTTGCAGCAACATAGATTCTCATACTAAGAAAGTCAAAAAAGAGAAAGACAAATATCATGTAATACCGCTTATATGTGGACTCTAAAACATGGCACAAATGGTCCTATCTACAAAACAGAAGCGATTCCTCTATTTTGTTCTGCTGAAGGAAGCTACCAGGGGGAAGCTGTCCTACGGAGAGGCCCATGTGAAGAAGCTGAGGTCTTCAGCCCAGCAGCCCCTGAGGAACTGAGGTCTGCCAAGAACCACACACATGGGCATGAAAGCAAATCCTCCCCAAGCTGAGCCACCAGATGAGACCACAGCCCCTGCTGACATCTGAAGTCCTGCTAAGTCACAGCCAGATGCTTGACCCATGGAAACTGAGGTAACAAATGTTGTTGTTCTTAGCCACTAAGCTTTGCGTAATGTGTTTCATAATGCAGAACTGATAACACACCACTAGTAAGAGGCAATCAGATATCTGACAGGTCTGAGACCACTTCCTAGGCACGGTTATACACTAACAAATAACTAAATCCTCAGAGGAGGTACCTCTGAATAGAAATTTCAAGAAGAGTCCAGACAACATAAATCATCCAAAGTAGAACTAAACTTCTTTTTTTTTCCTTTTCTTTTTCTGACCGAACCTGCAGCATGTGGAAATTCCCAGGCTTTGAGTTGAATTGGAGCTACAGCTGCAACCCACACCACAGCCACAGCAACACTGGATCCGAGCTGTATCTGCAACCTATGCCACAGTTTGCAGCAACATCAGATACTTAACCCACTGAGGGAGGCTAGGGATCAAACCCACATCCTCACAGACTATGTCAGGTCCTTAACCCACTGAGCCACAGAGGGACTGTCTCAGAGGGACTGAGACACCCCTAGTGTTCCCGTGGTGTTTGGGAAGGGCCAGGACCTGAACCTAGTTTGTTCCCCATCCAAAGTCTTTACACTGCTTCATCCTCACTTGCCTTGCTATTTAAGGCAGGAATAATGACTTCTTGGGTCTTGCTCACTAACGTGTTTTGTATAAATGGCCTGTATGTGTTAGGAAGTAATGAATACTTGTTGCAAGAGTAGAAAACCAACAACAATTGGTCCTTGATGGTCACGATGAAGAGAAGCTGCTCAAGGTGTCTAAATACCCTTTGTTCTCACCTCCTTCCCCAGAAGCAAGAAATAGGCATGGAATTAGTAGGAACCCTGGGTAGCGGGATACCCGGATGCTTTCTTGACAGGAAACTGTAATCAGGCCACACAGTAGGCAAGAGGGAAGGAGCTGGTTAGAAGAGCTTATTAGCCAGAACAGTGCAGATATTTTGTGGCTCCTGTGATGTGGAAGGTTGTTCAGAAGATTAAGAATTTTCAGGGCTCCTAGGAATCCTCAAAAGAAGAAGACAGTAGTTTTGCAGAGGTCTTAACAAGCAGCTTCTCTTTTCTCCTTGAGCCTCATTCATGGACTGTAATGTTAACATCTGTTCACTAGAGGGCAGCACTTATCCCTACCTAAAGCGGAAGTTTTACCTTATTCTCTGAGCCTCATTCATAGGCTGTAATGTTAAGACATAGCCACTACAGGGCAGCACTTACCCCTACCTAAAGCAGAAGTCACCTTATTCTCCTGTTTGAGCCTCATTCATAGTCTGTAATGTTGAGATATGTCCACTACCTGAAGTAGAAGGTCTAGCTTTTCATTGAAAGATGAACTATTTTGTCTGCCAAACTGAATTTATTAAAATCAACCTGGGTTTCCAGTTTTTATTTACAAAAAAGCACAAATGATAGCTATCATACATTTCGGGTCACTCTGAGATAAGCAGTGTTATAAAATTCTAGCTGCCCCTACACCAAAATATTTTTTTAGTGGGACTTCTCACAGAGAAATGTAAAACGAGTTATTAAAACGCTGAAAATTTAAAAGAGAAGGCAGGAGGGGAGGACAGGAGAGAAAGAAATGAAGAAAGGACGAGAGGGAGGAAGTCTGAGACCCGTCATGACTTCCCAGTTCCCTTGGGATCCAGTCTCAGCCAGGATCATCCAGCCATCTCTTCGAGGTACGGCGGTCCTATTTTCCTTTTCAAAATCGGGCAGGCAAGCTTCCTTGGGTAGAGCTTCCTGATCTATGTTGAGGAAGGACTAAATATGTAGACAAAATTAACAGTAGACAAAATTCATATGATTTGAAAAGGAGTGTTGTTATAAAAGTCCACCGCAGGGGCACGTTGCCTGCAATAAAAATATTGTCCACCAGGTGGGAGTGTTGCCTTAGTGTCAAACTCTCCTCCGCCTCTATTTGCTTCAGGAGGGTCCTAGAGTGTTAGTCTCAGCTGTTGAGACTAAATGGCCTCTAGATGCGTTTCAATTCCTAAAGCTGGGAAGAGGGGGAAAAATGAGGAGAAGAATGATTCCTCCTTCCCATCCCCACAGCGACATCCCAGCGTCCGTCCTGACTATTGCAGTGGCTCTCTAACTGGCCCCCCCCCATTTCCAAGTCTCCACAGCTTTTCCTCTCCTTTAAGGACAAGTCCTCTGTTGCTTTCTTCCAGCATCGCTCCTCTTGGCAGGCTTAGCTGTGCCCTAAGAACACCGCTAAGCATTTATCGTCACCATGGTGGATCTATCTTGAGCCATCTACCCTCTCTTAAAGGACCATGACATATATTGTGTGTCCCCAAAGAATACACAGGCACAGCCATTCATGATGTGACAGGTGGCCCAGCAAGGTGGTCCTGAAGGGGACTCTGGATTCAAATCCTGACTCTGCTCTTTTTTCTTCCCACTTTGGGCAAGTCACTTAACCTTGCTCACCTTTGGATTCTCCATCTATAAAACAAGGTACCCCAAGCCTGCTATGGGGCTATTGGCCAGTTTGAGCAGCAATGTCGCAGGGTTTGCGAGCTACCATGATGAGTAGCTCTTTGCTGAACGAAATCAGCTCAACCCTACACATCAGCGTCCAATTACTCTTCCTACGTTGTCACTTGTGTCATATCACTCCCGGATCTAAATCCTCCTGGGTGTGCTTAATTTGGAGGAAGCTCCAGCTCCTTATAGCTTCCATAGGTATTGATTTATCTCTAGTTTTAAAAACACATCTATTATTGTTTAAATAGTTCTTTAAACACTACTTTTGTAAAAGCATGTTTTGTAATTACCAGTTGGTCACAAGAAAATGACTCTATCAGAGTCGCTCTTGTCAGGAACAGCTCTGAGAACCCGCCTTTAACTCAGTGCTTCCCAGTTCTGGCTGCATATTAAGATCGCCCGAGGTGCTTTGACAAGCATTCCAGTGCCCAACCCCAGAAATTCCCATCTAACTTGTCTGGGGTGAGGCTGGACATTGGGATCGTGCAGCCAGTGGTACCCTGGCCACCTCTGCTTGTCACACCTGGTAGAATCTTCGTGCCCACTCACCTGCAACCACACAGTTTTCAGGTTCTTGCTCCTCAGCTGGCCGTTCCTGTTCCCAGTTGGCCCGGGATAGGCCCAGGGAATACCTACCCCTGCCCTGGAGGTTGTGTAAAGAGGCAAATAAGCCTTATCCTCCCATCAGGCCACAAACATACCTAGACCCACCCTTTTAGCTTCCTGGATTCCTGATCCGGTTTATGGTTTACTGATAACATCCTGGATGGAGAGCCAGTTTCTGACTTGCAGTGACCTACTGACCCCATGGCTGGAGCTGAAATCTCCTCTGCGCTGGGCTCCTTCCTGGTCCCAGACTAGCAAGAATCCATTACTTCTGTGGCACTTAGAGCTTTGCCTCCTGAGTGTCACCTTAATGGGTCCTGGCCTCCTGAGCTTCTACAGACCTAAGATTTCCACTTACTTTCCTGCTCAAGAACTGGGTGATAAGCTGAACACTGAATAAGGGAGAGACAAGTCTGGAACAAGTTAATCCAGGAAAAGGGGAAGGGGGTAGTTTGGGGTGTTATCCAAAACAATTTACCTTTTTGTGAGTGTTTTGGGAACCTGCGGGCAGTGCACAGGGTGTGATGGCGGGCTGTCAAACGCCACGACCGCCCCCAACACGATATCACGGTTTCCACTCCTTTCTCACTCACCTAGTTTTTTTTTTTCTTTTGTCGTCGTTGTTGTTTTGTTTAATTTTAATGGCTGCACCCTCGGCATATGGAATTTCCTGGGCCAGAGATTGCATGACTCTGAGTCACAGGTGCAGCAGCGTCGGATCCTTTAACCCTCTGTGCTGGGCCAGGGGCTGAACCCCCGCCTCCACAGAGACCGGAGCCTCTGCAGTCGGATTCTTAACCCACTGCAACGTGGCAGGAACCTCATCGTTCATCTGGTTTTGCTTTCTCCCTTTTTATCCCACACAGCCCGTGGAGCCCAAAGAGGAAATCAGAATTACTTTTATAGTGAAACCAAGAAAAAGATTTCAGAATCAAATCAACCCTTGTCGGATGATGGAGAGGGAAAGCCAGTTACAGTGGACCAGGGGTCGATACTTACACAGCATCTTCACAGAATGTTTGCCTCCCTAATCTGGAAGGAGCCTGCTCTTTAGTTAAAGCCCCGCAATAGATGTGAGATGTGTCACCTTTCCCCTCGTTGCTTTGGGTCACGCAGGACAAGGCCCGTTTTAAGAGAAGGCGGTGTTCCTTCTCACACCTGCTCATTTTGGGCGCCTACATCCTTCCGCAGCTGTCAGCTGAGGGCAGTCTGGCCCACGGATCCATCTAGCGGATCCCTCAAGGGATTCGTAAACTCAAGGCTGTCAAGGCAACGAAAAGATTCATCAAGAATAAGAGATACGGAGTTCCCATTATTGCCCAGTGGGTTAAGAGCCCAACATAGTGTCCATGAGGATGCGGGTTCAATCCCTGACCTCGCTCAGTGGGTTAAGGATCCAGAGTTGCTGCAAGCTGTGGTGTAGGCCACAGATGCGGCTTGGATCTGGTGTTGCTGTGGCTGTGGTGTAGGCCAGTGGCTACAGCTCCAATTTGACCCCTAGCTTAGGAACTCCCATATGCTGTGGGTGCGGCTGTAAAAAGAGGAAAAAAAAAAAGAGTAAGAGACACCGGAGTTCCCTTGTGGTGCAGCGGGTTAAGGGTCCAGCACTGTCAGTGCTGTGGCTCAGGCTCGGTTCCTGGCCCAGGAACTTCCACACACTGTGGCCAAAAAGAAAAATGAATAAGAGATGCTATGGGATGAGAACTGGGTATAATTTATTCTACAGTTGGCTTAAACATAATTATATAAATTATAACTATAAATAATAGGGTAGTGGCTTTTTTGGGAGGGGTTGGGTTTTTGTTTTTTTGTTTTTGTTTTTTGTTTTTGTCTCTTAGGGCTGCACCTGCAGCACATGGAGGTTCCCTGGCTAGGGTTGAATTGGAGCCGCAACTGCCAGCCTGCACCACAGCCACAGCAACAACAGATCCAAGCCATGTCTGAGACCTACACCACAGCTCATGGCAACACCAGATCGCCGACCCACTGAGCGAGGCCAAGGATTAAACCCGTATCCTCATGGATACTAGTTGGGTTCATTTCTGCTGAGCCATGACAGGAACTCCTGGAGTAATATTTTCATATTAATTTCTTCTCTTCATCTCCGGGAAAGTTAGAAAAATTTCTTTTCAGAGTCTCCTCTTTTTTCGTGGTTTACTTCATCGTCAGCTTTTCATACTAATCTGCAATAAAAAAGTCATTTCCTGGAGTTCCCACTGTGGCGCTGTGGAAAGGAATCCAACTAGGAACTGTGAGGTTGCAGGTTCAATCCCTGGCCTCGCTCAGCAGGTCAAGGATCCGGCATTTCCGTGAGCTGTGGTGTAGGTCACAGACACATCTCAGATCCCACATGGCCGTGGTTGTGGTGTAGGCCAGTGGCTACAGCTCCAATTTGATCCCTAGCCTGGGAACCTCCATATGCCACCGGTTCAGCCCTAAATAGACAAAGGAAAAAAAAAAGGTCATTTCCTTACATTACGATCCTTATTGCTATTTTCAGAAAACTCACACTCATACTTAGCACTTGTTCAACCTTCAGATGGTATTAAAACATTTTATCTGATTATTTTTTAAAAATCATCACGTCAGTCTATAAGAGAGGGCTTGAAGGAATATTGAATTAATTGGCCACCTCATCCATGAAAGAGACAGTGGCTCCACGTTGGAGCAGAGGAGCGTCAGAATAAACAACAGCTTGAATTTCATGAAAAATGTATCCCACAGAGTTCCTATTGTGGTTCATTGGGTTAAAGACCTGACATTGTCTCTGTGAGGATGCATGTTTGATCCTTGGCCTCACTCAGTGGATTAAGAATCTAATCTCATTGTGGCTGTGGTGTAGGCCGGCAGCTGGAACTCCAATTCAGCCCCTGGCCCAGGAACTTCCCTATGCCGTATGTAAAAAGAAAAAGACAATGGCTAGTCAAGAGATCTGGTCATCATCCATTGCAGCACTACTCACAGTAGCCAAGATGTGGAGGCAATCTGAATGTCCATCGACAGAGGAGTGGATAAAGAAGATGTGGTATATTTATCCAATGGAAAATTACTCAGCCCTAAAAAAGAACGAGGGGTTCCCATTGTGGCTCAGTGGGTTAAGAAACTGACTAGTATCCATGAGGATTCGGAGTTGATCCCTGGCCTCACTCAGTGGGTTAAGGATCCAATGCTGCGGCAAGCTTCAGCATAGGTGCCAAGTGCAGCTCAGATCTTGAGCTGCTGTTGCTGTGGTGTAGGCCTCAGGTGCAGCTCTGATTCAACCCTTAGCCAGGGAACATCCATACACTGTGGGTGGGGCCCTGAAAAGCAAATAATAATAGTAATAATAATAATAATTGAATGTTATAGCAAAAAAAATCATGAGGAAAATTTTTGTCGATTACAGAAAAGGTCAATTATAGGAAAATATGAAAATTATAATAAATAATTAAAATTAGCTGTGATCTTCCCACTAATATACCATTCTGGAGTATTTCTACTTTTTTTTTATACTGTATATTTATATGTATGTGTATATAAATGCATAGGTAAAAATGGGTTCGTACTCTAAACTGCCTCTTAGAGTTATTGTTAGAATATACTTTTCTACATCGTTAAACATTCTCCCAAAACATGAATTTTAATGATTGCGTTTAATTACTGCCTCTCAGTGTAAAAATATCACAATTTATTTAACTATTTCCCTACTGCTGAAAGTTTAAACTGTTTAACATTTTTGAATACTAAGTAAAATCCAATTGGCCCTCCATAACCATAAATGTTTAGGGCCGCCTCTATTTATTTCCTTAAGAGAAATTTCCTAGACGGGGAATGACTGCTTCAAAGGTTCACACGTGTTTAAGGCTCTTGAAATTCACACCTAAGCTGCTCTCTAGATACGGTGCATCAAGATATGCTTCCTGGAGTTCCCGTCGTGACTCAGTGGTTAACGAATCCGACTAGGAACCATGAGGTTGCGGGTTCGATCCCTGGCCTTGCTCAGTGGGTTAAGGATCCGGCGTTGCCGTGAGCTGTGGTGTAGGTTGCAGACGCGGCTCGGATCCCACGCTGCTGTGGCTGTGGCGAAGGCCGGCGGCTACAGCTCCTGTTAGACCCCTAGCCTGGGAACCTCCGTATGCTGCGGGTGCGGCTCTAGATAAGGCAAAAAAAAAAAAAAAAAAAAAAAGACAAAAGATATCCTTCCTGCCAGAAAAATCTGAAAGCGCTCTTTTCTCAAGGACTGTCCCTCTGCGGTTTTAGCCCTGAGAGCTCCACATTTCAGGAAATGCCTCTGCTGTCCATGAGAAGGGATGGTCTTCAGCTTGAGTGTGGAATGTAACGGCGGCCAAAGTCTAAGGGCTGAAAGCAACACTCTTTCAGAGTCAGACGGATGTAGCGTATGTTAGCCGCCTTCCGAGGCCGCTGACTGCTGATGTTGGCCACCACGATTTTCAGCTCCCTGAACAGATCATCCGCTGTCACATCGCTGGGTGTGACAGGACTTTGGTGTGCAATTTAAGTGCCTCGTAATCTCGAGCTTTAACAGTCTGTCTTTGGAGTTCCCGTCGTGGCGCAGCGGAAACAAATCCGACTAGGAACCATGAGGTTGCAGGTTCGATCCCTGGACTCACTCAGTGGGTTAAGGATCCGGCGTTGCCGTGAGCTGTGCTGTAGGTCGCAGACGCGGCTCGGATTCCGTGTTGCTGCGACTGTGGCGAAGGCCGGCGGCTACAGCTCCGATTAGACCCCTAGCCTGGGAACCTCCATATGCCGTGGGTGCGGCCCTAGAAAAGACAAAAAGACAAAAAACAAACCAAAAACAGTCGTCTTTGACTCTGCCCATGGAGTAACTCTTGTGCTTAGTTTACACAGAGAATTTGCCAGCTTAATTGTTAACACTGTGGATATTGTGATCATGTTTCTGAGTTCAGATTACAGTACCAACACCAGCATGACCTAGGTGTCACTGAAAAAGAAGGCTAAAGCACCGTGACATTTTAATGCCGGATAGACGCACCCAGGTGTGTGATTGGGGAAGTAAGCACCCAAAACAGAGCACACTGCACAGGTGCAGGAAACACACTGGGGTCGACGTGGTGGAAAAGGGCTGTAGGGGTCCTGGGTTTCCACTGCTGTGGCTCTGGCTGCTGCAGGGGTGCAGGTTTGGTCTCTGGCCCAGGAACTTTCATATGCCACTAGTGCAACCACAAAAAAAATTTTTTTAATCCAGGTGAGTCCGTCTAAATCAATGCAGGGTTTTTTGTTTCTCTAAGACACCAGTGCTCAGTGGAAAAGAGATGCCCTGACTCAGTGTGTGTATTCCACACGGAGGAGCACACATTCACATAGTTTCCTTGATTGCTCTATGAAACCAAGCAAAGTGACATTTCCTGATTCCAAGTGTCCTGTGGAGAAAACAAAAGATGAAAATTTGAAAACAAATGCATTGGCCTTTTACAATGTAGAGCTGATTCTGGCAGCACTTACCAACCAAGGAGTTCCCATTGTGGCTCAGTGGTTAATGAACCCCACTAGTGTCCGTGAGGACGTAGATGGCCTCACTCAGTGAGTTAAGGATCTGGTGTTGCCCTGAGATGTGGTGTAGGTCGAAGACACAGCTGGGATCCCGAGTTGCTGTGGCTCCGACTCGACCCCTAGCCTGGGAACCTCCTTATGCCATGGGTGTGGCCCTAAAAAGACAAAAGACAAGGAAAAAAAAAAAGCAACTTGCCAATCATTGTGCTTTCTATCAGATGATGGGCTGACTCATAGAAATTTTAGTAAATGTAGGGGATCTGGTTACGCCACCCCAAAATATGCTACGTTGGCGTATTATTTTAACTAAAGGCCTCTGAGAAACAGCAGATGCAAGAAGAATTCTTTGCCCTCTCCCATATGCCTAAACGCCAGGAATAGATATTCCCTTGAGACAGGTGACCCTCCACCCCCACCCTCACCAGCACCCCCACCCCCACCCCTTGCCCCAGTAAGGGAAGAGCACTCTGCATAAACAGGTCTTCCATGTTTCCTAGCTACTGCTCTATGATTTATCATACCTGGAAGCCCAAATGTTCTTTCCCTTGCTAAAATGTTATTTAAGCTCCTGAGTCTAACTTCTTCTCTGAGCTTCACTTCTTTTCTGTGAACATCTATGCATGTTAGTATTAAATACAAATTGGAAAGTTCCAGTCGTGGCTCAGTGGAAACAAATCTGACTAGCATCTGTGAGGACACAGGTTCGATCCCTGGCCTCGCTCAGTGGGTTAAGGATCCGACGTTGCCGTGAGCTGTGGTGAAGGTCGCAGACAGGGCTCAGATCCCACGTGGCTGTGACTGTGGCTGTGGGGTAGGCCAGTGGCTACAGCTCCAATTCGACCCCTGGCCTGGAAACCTCCATATGCTGCAGGTGCAACCCTAAAAAGACAAAAAAAAAAAAAATTGTGCCTTTTCTCCTGTTAGTTAGTCTATGGCCAGTTTAATTCACAGGCCCCAGATACTGCCTCTAAGAGTGCAGAGAAAAAGTTTTTTTTCCCTCCCCACCAACAAAAAAATAGGTTCTATTTTCTAGGTCCTTTGATATGAAAAATGGAATCTCAAATCATCTTCTTGATTTCTATGAAGATTTCAGTGCCACTACAGAAAACATAAAACCAAAGGCGGTTGATTCATTATCCTACTGCAGACTGAACTTGGCTTATCTATCTGCCTGTTTGGCACAGAGTCCAAATGTAAATTTTGGCAAGTTCCATTCATTCTATACATTTCTTATCAGAGACAATGAAAAAAAGATCTTTGCCGCTGAGTGTTTTGTATACGTCACACGCAGTATTGCTAAGAGGAATGTGATTTGCTCACCTCTGCAATGGGGGTTTTCATTATGAAAGTTTTAGTCACTTTTCAGTTTCCTGAAAAACCGTAGACGTGCTTGAGATATTTGACTTCACAGAAATGTAGGGAGGTTGCCTTCTTAGACACATGCCTTTAGGATGACTGTCATTGCTGCTGTTAAATGCTATTATAGAAAAGCTATTAAATGTTGTCTGCAAAATTATATTTTCAGAACAAGAGACAAGAAGGCTGTTTTTCTCTGATTTGAAAATACGTTGACGATAAGACTGGGAAAAAGAGAGTTCTCTTGTGGCGCAGCGGGTTAAGGATTTGGTGTTGTCCCCACAGTGGCTCAGGTCGCTGCTGTGACTCGGGTTAGATCCCTGGCCCAGGAACTTCCACGTGGCACAGGCGTATCCGAAAGAAAAAAGGAAAAAATAGAACGGAAAAAAGAATGAATGTATAACAGAAATTTGTATGCTGTTCCTCCAAAAGTGTTTGATGATCTTTGAAGAAGCCATAAGGAGTCCAGCTGAGGATGAATTAAATTGTTGATGCTATGTGGACGTTGTGACAAAATGTTTTCATGAGACATTTTTGTTGCTGTTGTTGTTTTTTCTTTTTATATGAGGCATTTTTTTTATAAATAGGACTGCTTCAGAACTCAGAAAAAGTCACCAAAAAAGGGCAACTAAGTAAATAGAACTTTCTCATTTCCTTACTAAAACTGTAACTTATTTGGAAGAGCAATGACACAAGCCACAGCAATGATAACACCTGATCCTTAACCCAAGGGGCCACCTGGGAATTCCTAAATTTATTTTTTAATTGAAATATAGTTTATGTACAATGTTGTGTTTGTTTCAAATGTACATCAAATATATATGTACATCAAATATATACATACACACATATATATATATTCAAATTCTTTTCCAACTTCTTTTCCCTTATAGGTTATTATAAAGCTTTGAGTAGAGTTCCCTGTGCTATACAGTAGGTCCTTGTTGGTTATCTACTTTCTTTCTTTCTTTTTTTGCCTTTTTGTCTTTTTAGGGCCGTACCTGCAGCATATGGAAGTTCCCAGGCTAGGGGTCAAATCAGAGCTTAGTTGCCGGCCTACACCACAGCCACAGCAGCTCAGGATCCCAGCCGAATCTGTGACCTACACCACAGCTCACGGCAACGCCGGATCCTTAACTCACTGAGCAAGGCCAGGGATGGACCCTCGTGCTCATGGATGCTAGTCGGGTTCATTAACCACTGAGCCGTGATGGGAACCCCTGCTTCATATATGGTAGTGGGTATCTGTTAATCCCAAACTCCTAATTTTTCCCTGCTCCCTCCCTGGAATCCAATTTCGATTTCACAAATTCAGATTATATCCATGCTTTAAAATCAGATTCCTTGAGAGAAATTTAACTCATGACGCTGTATCCAAGGTGCTTTGGAGTGTTCACAAATGATGGACATTTTCAATATGAGCAGGTGAATTTATAGATATAAAGACGTTGCTGACAAACAGCCAACCTACCAAGACTAGCTGATAGATATGGAGCGGATGAACATTTTTGGAAAGCTAGCAACAGTTTCCCAGAAGTCAAAAACCCTGCTGTTACTAGTAACTAAAACCCTACCTATTCCATTTTGTTGAGAAGATGTTTAGCTTGATACCTCTCACAAGACTGACACCGGGAATGAGTGTAATGTGCGCTTGGTAAGTCGATCTACAAGCCAGCTGAGTTATATGTTTGAGTACATTTGGTCTGTCACGACGTAAAAGCAAAGGAGGGTGGTCCAGGTTATTGTAAAAGGAAAGAGAAAGAATAAAAATATCCTATGATAGTACAGGAGGAAAACAAACATGTCCTTTTACTTTCGGGTTAAATATAGGTTAATATTTGGGGTTATTTTTTTAATGATTTTTATTTTTTCCATTATAGTTGGTTTATGGTGTTCTGTCACAGCAAAGTGACCCAGTCACACATACATATATACATGCTTTTTCTCATGTTACCCTCCATCACGCTCCATCGCAAGTGACTAGATGTAGTTCCCAGTGCTATGCAGCAGGATCTCATTGCTTATCCAGAATATTTGTTTAATCGGTCCTATTGTATTCTTCGGGCTCCTTTTTAAAAGTGTTTGGTTTGTGTATCTTAAGCATCCTCCACATTTCTTCCTTGGGAAACAGCCCGTGAGCGCGTTCACTGGTCTCTTTCTGTTCTTGTTTTGTTTTTAATAAGAACTGTAACTATGTTAAGCATATATTGCCAAAACTTTCCAATTTGTTGCTTGTTCCTTCCATTTTTGGTGAATTCTTTGGACGTACTTTAGAAATGTGTGTTTTCCCAATCGCCTGTTTTTATTTTCTCCTTAAAGAAGCAGTTTTGTGCAGGGTTAAGAGTAAGGCTCTGGCATAGTGCAGACCCCTCTCTCTGCCCTCAGACCTTGAACAAGTTTCTCAGTATTTTATTCTTCCTGATGATTTTGCTGAGCTCAGCTAAATATTTGCTTTTCGTTTCCTCTAGTTTTTCAGGTTTGTACGGGGCAGACCTTGAATAGTGGTATTGCTGAAGGCTGGCTCCATCCTTCTCCATTTCTGAGGAGGTTTTGCTCTTGTCCACAGAAGACGCCAAAGTGTGAGCCAGCTGCAGCTGTCCCCGCTCTGTCCCGGGACTCGTTCAGCTGCCTCTGAGTCACGCTGTGTCACTGGGAGGGTTTTATAGCTTCTGGCTTTCTAGTGGGTAGAATAACTTCCAGATTGGGTCTCAGCTAAAAAAAAAAAAAAAAAAAAAAAAGAAAGTGCTCCCTCGGTGGCATAGAAAAATGAACTCTATGATACTTGCTATTACGGAGCCCTGGGCTGCAGCTGCCGGGGTGGGGGAGCGGTTCTCTTTAACCTCTTCATGCCCAGTGTCTAGAAGATTGAAACCACTTGAGGCTTCCATCCTAGGCTGGGCCATTTTCTCTTCCCCTCTCTTGGCCCCAGTATCAGGATTTTGGTGCCCCACCTTCACACTTCCTGCAGAGGTGACACCTTCTAGATCCGAATCTAGGGTGACTCAGAATGATCCTTCTCTCTCCCCAGCTAGACTCGGGCCTCCACCCGCGCCAGCAGCAGCTGCAACATGTGGCAGATTCCCTGGGGAGTCAGGACCTAAATTACCTGCCAGTATCAAAGGAGGAGTTTGACGGACAGGTTCCTGCTTTGGAAGAGCATCATTATCTTCAAGTAAATTCTAACTTGGAAACATAGGCCCTATCATCCTCACTTTTTGATTCCTTATCAGGCAAGTACCTTGCATTGAGTATTTTCGCAATCACATATTGATTAGATGGAATTATATGTGATCTAAATATCAATAAAGGAGGGAGAGTGTCTTTGACAGCAGGTGTTCCTCCCCCAGGATTTTTCTGGGAGACTCCCCCCCTCAACTCTACCTTTACCGGGTTTTTCTCCAGGAGGGTTTTGTCCTTCTTCATAGGGCCTTTCTAGTAAGGAGTCATTTGCTTCTTTGCTTCTCTTCAGGCCAAGAGATGTAGGCCAAAGAGTTCACTCCAAGCCCACCTCCCCCTTTCTCTTGTGATTTCAAAAAAAATCTCTTTAAATTCTCATTCAGATTTGTTGGCTGAGCTGTGGAAACCTCTGAGCTTAAGGGAGCCAACTGCTGCAACCAGAGATCTGACACATCTCATCCCTGAGGCAGAGGGCCCCCCCCACCAAGCGTCAGTTTGTTTGTACCACAGCCTCTGAATATTTTATGGATGTCCCTTTGTGCGCACTAATGGGGCCTGAACTGTACAGTCTGCTGGGAATAATACCAGAAGGATACCCTCTCCTCACCTCTAAATGATTTACGGGGATGAACGAGGCCTATGAGAGACTCATTACTTATGTTGTTCTTTCTAGACACTTTTCAACAAAGAGGGACGTAAGTTTATGTTCACAGGGCTGGTGAACATTTGGGGGGAGTTTAGTGTGAAATCTGCATGGGGGGGCTTTTAGTTTTTGATCTTCAGAGATACTTCCTCAATAAAGGGAGCAAAGCGGTACTTGAAAGACCTTCCACTCTACCACCCATGCTTATCTTATTCCTGGAATTTTCTGGAATATCGGTCAAAACGATTAACTTAGAGCCCTTCTCTTGCTTCCTAGCTCTTCTACTCTGTGCCTTTCCAACTGGAATAATTCAGTCTCCCGTACAGATGAGGTTGGCGGTGTGCTTGTCACTTGGAGCAACGCGAAAGATAAGACAGCAACTCCAGTACTAAGCTCTCCACCTGACTGGAGAGGGGAGACCTCCCCACGTTACTTACGCTGGCCTGTCACTGATGCTTAGGAGGTACAGAGCTTCCGGAAGGGAACCTTGACGCGTGTAGGACTCGTGAAGGGTGACTTTATAAGTGGTTAGCTGGTAAATGGCAAAGGGAGGGAGGACACCCTAGGCAAGGGGACAACACGAGTGAGAGCAGCCAGAGCAAAAGCCGGGGTGAGAGAGGTGGCCCAGCGGTGAGGGGCCAGGGAGGGCGTCTGCCTCCCATAACAAAGTAACACCCAGTGCTGTAGGGTTGGTGTGGAGAGTGGACTCTCCTGGAGCAGAGACTAGGGATCTCAAATCTTTTCTTCTTCTTCTCCTTTGTGTGTGTGTCTTTTTAGGGCCGCAACTGCAGCATATGGAAGTTTCCAGGCTAGGGATCAAATCGGAGCTGCAGCTGCCGGCCTACACCACAGCTCATGGCAACGCCAGATCCTTAACCCACTGAGCAAGGCTAGAGGATAAAACCTGCATCCTCACAGATACTATGTTGGGTTCCCACAATGGGAACTCCTGAAATCTTTACTTCTGATTTGACTCGTACTGTGGTCTTTTCTGCATTCCCACTGCCTTCACCACCTTGGCCTCAGAGGTAGACTCCTCCCCTTTTAAAGCTCTGTCCAAAAGTCCCTTCCTTTGCTTCCCCCTAGCATAGGTCAAGTACACACTCATTTAAGAAAAGTTTATTAAGCACAAAGGGAAAAAGGAAACACAAATAATTGTGTTTACAAGGTACACCTCGCTTTCTGGGGCTCACAAACCCTACCTCATTCCAAGTGAGACCCCAGGGAAAGAGGGCCTGGCCTGGGTCCACCCTACCTAGCACACATCAAGGGACACCTCTAACCTCCGACACTCAAGAGGGCTCTTCCAAACATCACTGAAATCTTTCAAAATTCAGACAGTTCCATTCAGGCTCCTAAGCCACAGAGTTGTGGCTTTACCCTTTCAGGAGAAACCCAATTCTGGGACCCCAAAGTGAATCCCATGCACAGGATAGAGGGATACTTTCTGCCCAGAGGTATCTTTTGGGGGAGGGGTCATGCAGAGGCTTTCAAAGCAAGAACTGTAGAGACTTAGGACGATGGCAGTGGGATGGAGCAGGTGCAAGAGACGTGGCAAGAGAAGGGCTTCAAGTTAATTGTTTTGATTGATACTCCAGAAAATGCCAGGAATAAAATAAGCATGGGTGGTGGGATGGAAGGTCTTTCAAATATCACTTTGCCCCCTTTATTGGGGAAATACGTCTGGAGCTCAAGAACTAAAAGCCTCCCAGACACAGATTTCACACTAAATCTCCCCAAGTGATCACTGGAAGTGCCCATAATCCTCTCCTTGGGTTCAATGAATTTGCTAGAATGACTCACAAAACTCAAAAAAAAATATTTACTCATTAGATGATTAATTATAAAAAGGTATTAATGGATGTGCACCAACAGATGAACAGCTACATAGAGCAAGGATCCCCCCTGCCAAAAAAAATAGAGGTTCTGTCCTTGTGGGGTTTGGGGCCCAGAAAGAGGAGGGGGCACAGAACCCACTTGGAAACTGGCTTCCCCATGATTGGAAACTCCAAAAAACGGCCCCAAAGCTGTCCTTTTAGGAGTTTTAATGGAGGCTTTACTGCATACACGAGGACTAAGTCATTGGCCAACGGCAGTTGATTCAACCTCCAGCCCCTCTCCCCTCTCTGGAGGTCTAGTCACAGGCCAGCTCTGTCGGTAATCAACTCCCACCCTTAGGTGTTTTCCAAAAGTTACATGATTAACACAAACCAGAGACACATCGATCACTCCACCATTAGGAAATCGCAAGGGTTTTAAGGAGCCGTGTGCCCTCAAAGCAACCGTGGATGAAGATCAGATATAGAAGAGAAGGATATTTTGGTCATCTGGTTGCAGGAAAATCGGGCACGAGAGGATGGTCACCTCCCAGGTCTCGAGTGCCTGCCTGGGACGAGGTGCCAAGGGAGGGTCCTTGGATTCTCGCAGGAAGGAATTAAAGCTCAAGCCATAGGAAGGTGGAAGCAGCTTTATTTAGGGAGACACACATTCCATAGGCAGATGTGGGCCGTCCTAGGAGGTGAGAGCAGCCGGGACATGCGGTGGTTAGCTTTTCCGGGCTGGGTAATTCCAAGGGCTTACAAGTGGGAGAATTATCACAACTCTTTTGGGGGGCTGGGAGGGAATTTCCAGTAATTAGGGAACCACCCACTTTTTGGTCTTTTATGGTCAGCCTCGGAACTGTCTTGGCACCTACGGGTGTGTCATTTAGATGCTCCTGTATTACAGTGAGCACAGAAGGAGGCTCAAGTTATACCAGAATTCAAACCTTCTGCCATCTTGGACCTAGTTAGTTCTAACAGTTTTTGTGGTTTCCTCCTCAGGAATGTCATTGTTTTAAAGGTTGTGCCCTGCCCCTTTCGTTCCCAACTCAATCTGAATGACTAAATACGTATTTCCTGTAAGTCGCAATATCACACCAGCCAAGCATGAGAATACGAGGGAAGGAGAGTTACCTAAATTTAGGAACTCACAGGACATGAGTGGTGGTGACGATACGGCCAAGAGGGAGGTTTAACTAAAGATGTGAAAAAAATGAACCCTCGAGGGAGCTTGAGTGTGAGGAAAGGGATAAATTGAGAAACTGGAGGCTTAAGAACTGTGTGTTGGTCCTTGGGAGGAGGAGAGTGGGTTTGGATGAGGTTGAGGTGGTGGATGAGAGTTACTGAGTTTCATAGGTGGAGCCGTCTTGGATGGTGACCAGATCCAGGTGTGGCCATGCCAGTGGGTGGCTGATGAAGTGTCAGTGAAGGCTGAGGGACCGGCAGAGCACCAGAGGCTACATAAAGCAGGGTGGGGTCATGTCAGTGGTCTGAAGCCACTCCCTCACCCCCAAGCACACACAGGGGGACAGTGAATTTGCATTTAGGGACCTCTTACTCAGGACAGTATACAAGTTAACTTGCCACATTAAGTTTCAGTTGTCCTTTTGTCAAAGGCTGTAATAATAGTGCCAAACTAAGGGGGTTGCTGTGAAAATTAAATGAGACCATGTATGTGGATAATAATATCAAGATGTTATTGTCTTGAAAATAAATGCTATTATTGAGACTTAAGTCCACTGAGCATTCACAATGTAGGAAAGATAATACCAACATGAAAAATGAGTAAGAGGACACACAGGGATGGCCTCTTTTTTATGGAAACGGCATAGATTTTTGGAATCAATTTTTTTATTTTTAAAAATTACTTAATGAATTATATTACAATTATAAGTGTACAAAAATCATCACAACCAAATTTTATAGCATTTCCATCCCAAACCCTCAGTGCATCCCCCCACCCCCTAACTTGTCTCATTTGGATACCATAAGTTTTCCAAAGTCTGTGAGTCAGTATCTGTTCTGCAAAGAAGTTCATTGTGTCCTTTTTTTAGATTCCACATGTAAATAGTAGCATTTAATGTTGGTGTCTCATTGTCTGATTGGTTTCACTTCACATGATAATTTCTAGGTCCATCCATGTTGCTATAAATGCTGTTATTTTGTTCCTTTTAATGGCTGAGTAATATTCCCTATCCACTCCTCTGCTGATGGGCATTTAGGTTGTTTCCATGACTTGGCTATTGTATAGAGTACTGCAATGAACACTGGAATACATGTGTCCTTTTGAGTCATAGATTTCTCTGGATAGATGCCCAGGAGTGGGATTGCTGGATCAAATGGTAATTCTATTTTGGTTTTCTAAGGAATCTCCATACTGTTTTCCACAGTGGTTGCACCAATTTGCATTTCCACCAACACTGTAATAGGGTTCCTTTTTCTACACACCTTCTTCAGCACTTATTGTTTGTAGACTTTTTGATGATGGCCATTCTGGCCAGTGTAATGTGGTACTTCATCGTGGTTTTGATTTGCATTTCTCTAATAATGAGTGATGTTGAACATCTTTTCATGTGTTTTTTTGGCCATCTGTATGTCTTCTTAAGAGAATTGTCTGTTTATATCCTCTGCCCGTTTTTTGATGGGGTTGTTTGTTTGTTTGTTTGTTTGGTATTGAGCTGTAGGAGGTGTTTGCAAATTTTGGAGATTAATCCCTTGTCAGTCGCTTCATCTGCAAATATTTTCTCCCATTTGTCTTTTCATTTTGTTTAGGGTTTCCTTTGCTGTGCAGAAACTTTGAAGTTTAATTAAGTACCATTTGTTTATTTCTCTTTTTATTGTCCTTATCTGACACATGGATCTGAGAAGATGTTGCTATCATTTATGTCAGAGAGTGTTTGGCCTATGTTTTCCTCTAAGAGTTTGATAGTATCTGGTCTTATATCTAGGTCTTTAATCCATGTTGAGTTTATTTTTGTGCATGGTGTTAGGAAGTGTTCTAGTTTCATTTTTTTACATGTAGCTGTCCAGTTTTCCCAGCACCACTTATTGAAGAGGCTGTCTTTTCTCCATTGTACATTCTTGCCTCCTTTGTCATAGATTAGTTGCCTGTAGGTGTGTGGGTTTAATTCTGGGCTTTCTATCCTGTTCCACTGATCTATATTTCTGTCTTTGTGCCAGTACCATATGGTTTTGATGACTGTAGCTTTGTAGTATAGTCTGAAGTCAGGGAGCCTGATTCCTCCAGCTCCATTTTTCTTTTTAGGATGTCTTTGGCTATTCTGGATTTTTTGTGTTTCCAAACAAACTTTAAAATATTTTGTTCTAGTTCTGTGAAGAATGTCCTTGGTAATTTGATAGGGATTGCATTGAATGTATAGATTGCCTTGGGTAGTATAGTCATTTTGATAATATTGACTCTTCCGGTCCAAGAGCATGGTATGTCTTTCCATCTGTTGATGTCATCCTTGATTTCTTTCATCAGCATCTTATAGTTTTCAGAGTACAGGTCTTTTGTGTCTTTAGGTAGGTTTTTTTCCTAAGTATTTGATTCTTTTTGATGCGATGGTAAACGGGATTGCTTCCCTAATTTCTCTTTCTGATCTTTCATTGTTAGTATATAGAAATGCAGTTGATTTCTGTGTATTAATTTTGTATCCTGCAACTTTGCCACATTCATTGATGAGCTCTAATAGTTTTCTGGTAGAGTCTTTAGGACTCTCTATGTATAGTATCATGTCATCTGCAAATAGTGATAGTTTTACTTCTTCCTTTCCATTTTGGATTCCTTTTATTTCATTTACTTCTCTGATTGCTGTGACTATCAAAACTATGTTGAATAGTAGTGGTGAGGGCGGACATTCCTGTCTTGTTCCTGATCTCAGCAGGAATTCTTTCAGCTTTTCACCATTGAGAATGATGTTAGCTCTGGGTTTGTCATAGATGGCCTTTATTATGTTGAGGTAGTTTCCCCCTGTGCCCACTTTCTGAAGGGTTTTTATCAGAAATGGGTATTGGATTTTGTCAAATGATTTTTCTTCATCTGTTGAATCATATGGTTTTTATTCTTCAGTTTGTTAACGTGGTGTATCACATTGATTGATTTGCAGATATTGAGGAATCCTTGCATCCCTGGGATAAATCCCACTAGATCATGGTGTACAATCCTTTTAATGTATTGTTGGATTCGGTTGGCTAGTATTTTGTTGAGGATTTTTGCATCTATGTTCATCAGTGAGATTGGCTTGTAATTTTCTTTTTTTGTGGTATCTTTGTCTTGTTTTGGTATCAGGGTAATGGTTGGTTGCCTCATAGAATGAGTTTGGGAGTGTCCCTTCCTCTGTAATATTTTGGAATAGTTTCAGAAGGATAGGTGTTAGCGCTTCTCTAAATGTTTGATAGAATTCACCTGTGAAGACATTTTTTGCATATCAACCCTGCAGCTTACTAGCTATGTGACTTGAGGCAAGTCCTTTCACTTGTCTGCAGTTAATCTTGATGCTGGGTTGTTAATATTTCCATTCCCCAAAATGTATTAAGTGCCTGCCTACAAAGTGTCAGGCATCATACTTGGGGTTGGAGATAAAGAGACTTGAGAAAGACACTGTTCTGTGCTCCTAGTATAGCTGGGGAGATAAGCAGAGAGAATTTTAATTGGGAAAACTTAGAGTTGTGGCAAAGCTAAGTCTGAGGCATGCAGGCAAATCCTTATTTACCCTGATAAAGTGATTAGCTCATTCCCTCTTTTATATTTTCGGCCGCACCCACAGCATCCAGATGTTGCTGGGTCAGAACCCACGCCACAGCAGTGACAACACTGATCCTTAATTGCTAGGCCACCAGGGCACTCCAATCATTCCCTCCTTTTTAAAGGTCAAAAATAGAATTTAGTATACAGTTCCCACTTTTTTACAATAGCAGAGTTTTAGAAATTATTTTGGAAAGTAGAATAGTGAAAACTAGATCTTTGTGAATTCCTGTGGGCTAAACAACGTGCATGGAGACCTTCCCATCCTGAAGGACTGTAGCATAGCGTGGAGGTCAGAGCACAGTGGCAGCATATTGGCGGCTGCAGTAAGTTTGTCAGGTCAAGTTTCCTGCCTGTAATGTGGGGAGAGTAATAGTCATTGTTTCATAGGGTTAGTGTGAGGATTAGGTGAATTAATACCTGTAGAATGCTTAGGCAGTGTTTGGTACGTAGTGAGCATTCAGTATGTTCTCATTATTCTGTTAGGTGATGGTCTTCTAAAAAGAGGGCAGAATGTCTTCTCAGCCCACGGAGGGACCATCAGGAACTGTGGATCAAAGCAACAAGAAAGTAAACTAGGAGTTCCCTTCATGGTTCAGTGGTTAAGGAACCCAACTGACATCCATGAGGACATGGGTTTGATCCCTGGCCTTGCTCAGTGGGTTAGGGATCCAGTGTTGCTCTGAGCTGTGGTGTAGGCTGGCAGCTACAGCGCCAATTCGACACCTAGCCTGGGAAGCTCCATATGCCGAGAGTATGGCCCCGAGAAGCCCCCCCCCAAAAAAAAGTAAACTAAAAATCTGTTTTATTATTTTTTCTTTTTATGGCTGCAGGTGCGGCATATGGAAGCTCCCAGGCTAGCTGTCAAATTGGAGCTGCAGCTACCAGCCTACACCACAGCCATGGCAACACCAGATCTGAGTCACATGCCAGAACCTTTATCCACTGAGTGAGGACAGCTATCGAACCCCTGCATCCTCACGAAGTCTATGTCAGGTCCTTAACCCCCTGAGGCACGATGGGAACTCCAGAAATCGGTTTTACAATGAGTAGGTTTGCAAAGGGGCAGGGTAAAATTTTCAGCAAATGTCTTCAACAACGTCAACAAATTCTACAATTCAAATTCACCAGTGTCTTGACTGCAGTATCTACACCATAACTATTGGTCGATTTCTTAAGTCCTTGCTTTAGGTCTAAGGAAGTACCTTATTTATTAATTATTTTTCTCTCTTTCCTCTAGTAATTGAAAAGAGAGACACCTTGACACTCCTCTTTGCTGTTGGAGTCTGAGCCTGCAGCCCCAGCCAGGTGACAGCTCTCTGGCTACCTGGTGTGAAAACCCCCAAGCCCTGGGGGCTGCAGGTTGTAACTTGCATCTCAGTTCTTTCTCTTTCATTATCTCAGGAAGGTTTTCAAGGTGAAGATAAAGGCATTCCTAGTTTCTGGACCTCTCCTCTAAGAATCCTCTGTCCTCTCCCTATTTTGACCTCATTGCAGAGGTCAGAAGAGGGAGAGTGGAGTGAAAAACAGGTTAAAAAGGAGAGCAGCCCACAGGCGTGTTTCTCTTGGAAAGCTTCTATCATTTTCTTCCAGTCACAAGTTTCCAGGATAACTAAAATGATTTTGGAACTTTAGAGAAAGTCCTAACCTCTTCCCTGTTATATGCCCCACCCCCCTTTAACTCCCAAAGGGCTTTCTCCTCCCTGAAATTTGAGCTTAAATTTAAATACAATGTTCCCATAGAAACTGGTAGGTAGCTTTCTCTTTTTCTGCCTGCCTTGTTTCTGTTCAAAAAACTAGATTCAAGCTGACATCAGAACAGGCTTTTAAAAAAACAAAATTTACCAGGTTATAAAAGATACAAAGTAAGCAATGGATGCACAGGAATCTTGGCACATTGCAAAACCTTATTTGCTATAACCTGCAGCTGGTGAGATGGTTAATAGGAAACCCACTTAAGACCAGAATACCCAACTCTGGCAATCAGTCTACAGGCCATGGTGAAAGTTTTTTTCAACACTAAATCAGAGTAAGGATAGTAGTGAAGTTTTTCATCGAGTAAATGATTTCAACATAAAAATAAATTCTTTGTGACTTTTTTTTAATGATGGTGATAGTAGATGGACTTTGTTGTGTCCATCAGTTTTTAAAGAACTGGCTTTGTAAAATTAAAAAGCTGACAATCCTAAATTAGTTCTTCTTATTTTGTTTATAGGGTTGTAAAATTGAAAAGATTTACTGTACTAAAAACTACTTCTTCAGCTGAGAAGGCCTTTCTGAAACATCAGAGGAAGTGTTCCTAAGACAGAAATTCCCTTCCTGTAAAGCGGGGCTTCTGGGGTTGCATTTCCTATTTTTACTCTTTTATTCTTTTTATTTTTACTTTTTAAATGGGTTTTATTGACACACTAGTTTCAGGTGTACAACATAATGATACAATGTTTTAATCTTAGTTGTGAGAAAATACAGTAACATAAGTTCAGTCACAAAGTATTTGCTTTTTTTGTATATGGCTCATTTCACTTGCGGTGATGTCTTCCAGGTTCATCCACACTGTGGTACGTGTTAGAATTACATTCCTCTTAAAAGTGTTTTTAACCTTATGACAACTCTGCTTGTACTGAAGTTCTTTCAACAATAGGCCAGTTCGTAAAAGGCCAGTCTGTCAGCTTTCTGTATTTACTCAACTGTAAAATGGTTCTGAGTTCTGTTCTATCATTTAAGCATATCCAAGCTGACCTGCCTCTTATAAAGGTGATCACTGCTACTCAATTCCTATTGGTATTTCCAATATGTAATGTAGGCCCAACATTGCATGTAAAAATCTCCCAATTTTCATGTGCTGGCCAATACCATTAGGCCAAACAGAACATATTTGCAGGCCAGCAGTTAACATCTCTACTAGGGCTTAACAAAAAGCACATTTTAGTGTGGCTTCATTGATTCATTCATGCAATAAATATTTATTGGGTCTCTACTATAGGCTAGGCTATACATGTAAGATATGGTTTTAAAAATACAAGACAGGAGAGACATAAATATTTGCAGCATAAATGCCTTTAACAGAGCAAAAAGAATGACAAACATTTATTGAGCATTATGTGCCCAACAGTTTTTAAAGAGCTTTACCTATATTAACTCATTAAACCTTACAACAATCCTATAGAGCTGGCACTTTTTGTTGTTGTTGTTGTTGCTGTTGCTTTTTTAGGGCTGCACCTGAGGCATATGGAAATTCCCAGGCTAGGAGTCAAATGGAAGCTACAGCTGTTGGCCACAGCCATAGCCATGCGCGATCTGAGCTGCGTCTGTGACTTACACCACAGCTTTCAGCAATCCCAGATCCATAACCCACTGGTTGAGGCCAGGGATCGAACCCGCGTCCTCATGGATGCCAGTCAGGTTCGCTAACTGCTGAGCCACCAAGGGAACTCCAAGTTGGCACTCTGTCTTCATTTGACATATGAAAAGGTGAGCGGAGTGGTCAAATATTGCCATGATCACAGAGTTGCAAAGTGCTGGGAGTGGATTTGAACCCCGATTGATGCCAGAGCTCAAGGTCTGGACTGGAAGAGGGGCAGGGGATGGGTTGGTATAGGATAACCTGTGGATTTATGAAGACTTCCAGAAGAGGTAACTTTTGACTTGTCTTGAAGGATGATTTCAGCAAACAAGGCCAGGTGGGCAATACAAGCTGTGGAAATAATTTGAACCAGGGATCAAACACTAAGAATAGCAGGAAATGAGTCTGAAAGAGGTTGCAAGTTCTCGAATGCCATCTATTCAACTGTTTTCAGGTGCGGTATCAGCTCGTCGGCAGTTCATGTCAGTACTAATTGCTGGGGTAAGTAAGCATGGTGTGAAGCAGACACGCTTTTGCAGACTACAGAGAGGGAAGCGTGCCCCGCCCACGACCCCCCGGGAGACTACAAGTCCCGTCATGCAGCGAGGGCGCGCCGGGAGCCCCGAGGCCAACACCTCCCCTACTTCAGGCCCCGCCCCGGCCCCGCCCCTCCCGTCCGCAGCCCCCTCCCGCCCGGTCAGCCCCGAAGAGTTGCCCGGTGGCCGCGGTAGACGGAAGCCGGAGCGAGAGCCTCGGCGGCGGCAGGATGGGGGACTCCAAAGTGAAAGTGGCCGTCCGGATCCGGCCCATGAACCGAAGAGGTGAGAACCGAGCCCGCCTGGGGCCGCCGCGGCGGAGGCGGCAGGTGCCTGGCGCTCCCTTCCCTTGGCCGCGACCGCCGTGTGGGGTCCGGCCGGCCCCGCCCCTGGAGTCCGTGTTGGGAAGGGAGGGCTGCCCGCGCACCCCGAAACCTCGTCCCCTCTGCGCCCGCCCCGCCTGCGCGGGACGCCCCTCCCCTCTCCCGCTCCGCGTCCCGGGGCGCCGCGGGCCCCACGTCCCGGCCCGCTGCCCCTTCCGCCGGCGCGCCCGCCCCGCCCCGGCGCCCTTTCGCCCTCCGGTCTCCCTGCCCTTCCAGGAGGGCGCCCGCGTCCCGCGCCCCGGGCTCGCTTCCTCCTTCCCTCCCTGGTCCCCTTCCCTGCGCCCCACCGCGCCTGGGCTCTCGGCTCGCCAGCTGTCAGAGCGGCCCCCTCGGGTTCTCACCCTCTGGCTTGGCCGGGACAGTTAGGGAACCCCAGGCCCAGACCCTGCACTCCTGAGGTCCGCGTCAGGAAGGAGGGCAGGGAATTTGGTTTACTCCTAAGAAAGCGCTCCAGTGCAAAAATCCTTCCTCTTGGCTTGTTACACTATGTTCCTTAAACTTGGACGGTCATAAAGACTTGTAAATACTTTGATTGAACTTGGGTAGAGGAGTTGGTCTCCCTGCCCCCTGCTTTTTTTTTTTTTTTTTTTGACTGTTGAGAAAGTTTGCTTTTGCTTGAAGTCATATTCGTCATCTCTCAACAATAAATAGTTAAGGTGCCAAGATTCTTGTGAAATTGTATCTTTCAGACGTTCAGTTCTGCAGGGAGAGTAGAAAAAAGCAGATAAATCAAGTACATTTGAAATCCTCTTTAGACAGTCAAAGGGAATGGAAAAAACACCGACTCAACTCAGAAGATGAGGTGGACTGGCCCTTGGCTTTAATGCGTGGCTGGGCAGGTTACTTTAAATGAGATATATTGAAAACACCTCCTATACCAGGTGATGTAGTAGGATCATTATAGTCCCAGAAAATGATTTTTCAGTTGTAAGACTCGTAACTGAGTCTGAATCATGGGTGTACCGGAATCATTTTCTAAATCGTTTTGGCAACTTCTTTGTTCATAATCAAGTGTAGAAATGGTATTGCTTTCTAGTTTTCTTTGTTGTCTTTTGTATATGTTGAGATAACAGATCAACAGATTGACATATGCTTTCTTGGTTTGTCCTCTTGGAAGAAGGTTTTTTTTTTTTTTTTTTTGAGTTGGTGATTTCCCTGTCTTTGCTAGGTTTGCTTAAGGCTGTGGGATAACACAGAAGAATTTTTCCTAAGAACTTAATTACTTTAAGTTCTCGACTTCGGCCATGTTTTGAGTCTTCAATCTTTGCCTCACTAATTCCATGCTCTGACAAAAGGAGAGAACTTAGATGAACCCGAAAGTTTTGGAAAGCTTCTGTTCTTAGAGTGTTCAGGCAGCTTTATTTAAATTCATCCCAAGTTTATTACCATCACGGTTACGGTAAAAACAAAACACCAAGCCACAGAAGACACAACTTACCTGGGATTCAATTCTGAAAGGATGATTTCAGCACATTTAAAAAACTCCCTATTTGCAAAAAACTTGGGAAATGTTAGTGCCAAAAGAGACAGCTCACCCACCAGCACCAGAGACCAATTATCTCAGATAATTAAAATCCTTCCCTCTTCACCCCCCTCCCACCTTGAGTTTCAGTTTTCCAGGGGAAGTACTATCCTTTTTACTTATACGTTGTCATTGATTCGATTGTAATAATTGTCAGGATCAGAGTTTGAAGGAGGTAATAATTGTCAGTATCAGAGTTTCAAGGGGTGCATAGAATAATACCTTTAGCTGTGGAATACATGTTAGCTTTTCCTTTGGCTGAACTCATTTTAAAATTAAAGTTTACACATAGATCCATTACCCTATAAACAGAAGTGCATTATTTGTTGTAAAGTCCCTCCTTATTCATTTAGTGCTATCTCTTATCTAGCTTACATTTCCTGAATTCACAAGGATTTTTTTTTTTTCAGTGATTGCTACAGGTAATTAAAAGTAGTTCCAGTTGTGGCTCAGTGGTTAACAAATCCGACTAGGAATCATGAGGTTGCCGGTTCGATCCCTGGCCTTGCTCAGTGGGTTAAGGATCCGGTGTTGCCGTGAGCTGTGGTGTAGGTTGCAGATGCAGCCCGGATCTGGTGGTGCTGTGGCTGCGGCGTAGGCTGGCGGCTACAGCTGTGATTCGACCCCTACCCTGGGAACCTCCATGTGCCACAAGTGCGGCCCTAGAAAAGACAAAAAAGAAAAAAAAAGGTGTTTCTATTTTGTCATTAAGTAGTCATTTATATAAATCTAGAGGTTATCGTGGAATGCATTGTAGTGGAATTCTAAAGCCAGTTTTTAAAATTACTGTGTAGAGTTTGCTTTAAAAGGCTAAAACAAAGCCATATTCCTTTCTAATAATTTAAAAAAAAATCATTACTTTGACCAGTTATTACATCTGGGAAAATTAATGTAGTAAATAATAGTATATCATTATGATTGGTAAACTTTTAGTCATAGTTGTTTCTCTCTTGGCAGGTTAGTGCAGGAAGCAACCTCAGAAATTACTCTTCACAACTGAGAATGAGATGAGTATGGGTTCCTAGGATGATGTAGTTTTACTCTATAGACTGATAGATTAGCTATTTTCTGAAGAAAACTTGAAATTTGCCAGAAGCTTCTAGTGTACCATTAAGTTCTTCATGTGATTCAGTATCTGATTGTGCTTAGGTGTTAAGGTGGATAGTTGGTTTCTTATTTAACATTCATCATGGAAGTAGAGGGTTTTAGTCTTTTGGGTAGGGGAAACTTAATTATTTGAACATTAAGCTTTAGGCCCTACCTCAATAACAGAACTGTAATGGCTAATAAATATGCTTTTGTTGGGAATATTTTTCTCGATATACATTTTAAACATGATACTAACAAAACGAAAAATAAGGAAAAAGCCTCTAATATTCTTCCATCTTAACAATACACACTCATTTTCTTATTTTATTGCAGTTTGTATTCACATGCGTATGTACTTTTACATAGTTTTAATGCAACTTTTAGTTTTCCATTTCTTCATCTGACATATAAACTTAAACAGCTAAAGTAAAAGGGGTTAAACTCATTAGGTCGTGAGATCTGGTAGTTCTACTTGCAGTTCTGTCTTTTCATGTCATTTCTCAGACTTGCACGACTCACCAGGTAACCTGGTTGTGTTCTGTGTACTGTAAGGAACACCTGTTCATACATTATTAACCAATCTAATTATTAAGTGAGCTGAAAGTTTTACAAGCATAATTGACGGCACTAATTAGATCAGTGACACTCTCCTGTTCAGGAATTCGGTATTTTATAATGTTAGGCTTAAAAAATATTTAATATTTATCAAATGCCTGCCAGGTATCTACCTTAGATAGTATGGGACCTTACTGCCTGTCTTCAAGGGGTTTCCTATGTTTAAATATGTATGAAATTAGCTAGCAAATCTGTATTAAAAATATTTGGGTATATCTTTGTCTATATAGTCCAAGGTGATGCAACTGGAAAAAACATTAGATATTTAGCTAGAGAGAAGAAACAGTGAAATGGGTTATTTCGGGTGTTACAAAGCATGGGCAGTAAATTTAACAGGTATTTCTCAAAGGTTTGTTTTGCATTTTTCAGTACTTGATGCAGCGACAAGGAAGAACAAATACAGTGAAAGACACAATAATGTCTAATAAAAGTCATTGCTTAAGTGAACCATGGTCCGGTATCTCAGTGGATAAGACTATTATATAGCCATTGAAAATGATAAAAATCAAAACCATTTAACAAAGACTTTATTTTAACAGAAAAAGCAGAATGTAAAACGGAACGTGTAACTATGTGATTGCATCTACTATTGTGATCACTATGTAAAAATGTAAAAAGGAATGGGCAGAGGTTGGAAAGTTCAAAGAAATGAGATTGTTCTTGTTGGGGAGATACTTTGTCTTACCATTGTATTGAGTTTTTTAAAGTGGGCTTTATGGTTTATGCTCATGAGGAAGTGACCGGCATGTGAAAAGATTAGACGGTAAAACACCTATAGCAGATTGCTGGTTATTACAAGTGCCAGGTGAGTGGTAGGTAGTTGTAGGAATTGAGAGGAGTCAAAGATCCCTCAAAACCTGGTGATTAGGGAGCAAGCTTAGGATTGGAATGGATGCCCGGTGGGAGCAGAGGGGGAAAATTGGCTCTTGGAGGAGGAAGTACAGACTGAGAGTGAAGACACAGAAGCAGGAATGAGCCAGGCAAGTTTAGGCAGCAGAGACAAGATAAGCCTGCCAGACAGGCGGCTTCTGTGAGGCTGACTAGAGGAGGATGAGATTGGGAAGGATGGGGGAAGTTGCAGGGAGCCCTGAGAGCTAGCTTGGCCCAGAACTCCAGCTTTCGGCTGGCTGGGCCATGTGCCCTGTTTAGCTTTTTAGAATTTCCCTGTGTGTCTCAGGCACAAGCATGACAGAGAAAGGTTGTGGATCTCAGGGCATGATGGAGGGCCGGGGTGGATGACTGAGGCAGGGCATAGCTGGCAGCGTTTAAGAGAATGGGGTGAAAATGAAGCCACGAGAATAGGGAGAATAAGAAGACCGGTCAGAACCAAGCAGAGGTTGCAAATCGGAAGACAGGTGAAACCAAGGATGTAGGGGAAGCTTAGAAAAATCCTGGGAAATCAAAGGGCAAGTAGGGTGGGAGAGTCTGCAATAGGAAGATGTTTTTGACCCCAAGGTCACAGGTGGTTCCTAAGCCTTCTCAGAACTGGCGTTGGAGTTAAGGATTACTGTGGACAGAAATTTCTGACATTTTCTCAAACAGAAGATGCTTGTATTAGCATCTGCTCAATATGCTAATGGAGAATGAGACACACATCCGTGGGACAACATTCTTTTGTTTTTGCTGTCAACTCAGTGACTGAAAACGGGATTTATACACATAGGCCCAGAGCTTTTGGACAGAAAAGTACGGGCTTATAGAATCAAAATTTGTTAGAATTGGCCTTACTTTCACCCCCTCACCTCCATAGAACTAAAGTCAGCTTTTCCATCTCTTAAGTTCCAAAGATGGAAGAAACCACTGACAGAACTGTTCATTAAGCAGATGAATTGACCTGTTTGAGTGGAAATGGATTCATTATTGATCTCTATGCTTGCTGATCAACTTCTCCTTGTGTTCCATAGAACAAGTTACTAAAAACAAGCAAAAACCCAAAAAACTTGGCAAAGAGAAGCAGTGTGATCATTAGGGAAGTGTGTGAAACTAATTGGAATATGGGACACAAAATGCATGACTTAATTGGTACTGGGCTTTAACTTTCAGAAGATCTCTTTAAAAGCTGATGTTGATGAATCAGGTAATTCAATTTAATGTGTATTGATGGAAGAAAAAATAGCTACTTTTTAAAGAGTTTTCTGTTTGTGAGCAGCAGAGTTCATTACTTTTTGTATATTATTCTTCAAACAAAACTTTTTTTTTTTTTTTTGCTTTTTAGGGCCGCACTCACGGCATATGGAGGTTCCCAGGCTAGGGGTCGAATCAGAGCTACAGCTGCTGGCTTACGCCAGAGCCACAGCAAGGCCAGATCTGAGCCACATCTTTGAGTTACACCACAGCTCATGGCAACGCCCGATCATTAACCCACTGAGCAAGGCCAGGGATCAGACCTACAACCTCATGGGTCCTGGTCAGATTCGTTAACCACTGCCCCACAACGGGAACTCCCAAACAAAACTTTGAAAGGTAGTTAGTGGAATTTCTGTTTAGCAGAATCTCAAGTTAAGTAACTTTCCTAGAATTACCAAGCCAGTATTTTGGAGCCTTTCACCTTTTTGCTATTAAAGCCTCTGTTTTTGCTAGTATATGGGACGTGATGGTCTTTAGAGGGAGCTTGCGTTCCCGAGCTTGCATAATGTTCAAAATGTGCAGGATATACGAGAAGCGTAACTCATGATCTTTCCAAAGGAGCTCTCTGTCGTGTTGGTAATAAGAGATACACAGACGAGTCAACTATAAGAATGTATGTCCGTAATGCAGTGATGACAATGCATTATTAACAAAAATGGTGGGGGGGACTTGAGAATAATGAGGGATGGGTTGAAGGCAATTGGCAGGGAGGAAGGCATGGCAGGAGGGGCACCGCATGAATTGTTTACCCAGCAAAATGTGGATGTAGGAATTAGCAAGACATTTGCAAGAACAGTGAGGAAGTTAGCTGTGAAAATTCAGACAGCAGTAAGAAGACATTACCTGTATTATTAACAGTTCAAGAGAGGTTACTGCGCACCGACATGGTCCTAATTATTGAACTAGATGATTTCGGTTAGTTTTATAAAATGCCAGGAAGAATTTATACCATAACTTTATTTTTGTTTGTTTTTGGCTGTGCCTTCGGCAGGAGGTAGTTCCCAGGCCAGGGATCGAACCCGTGCCATAGCAGTGACAACTCTGGATCCTTAACCTGCTCATCCACCAGAGAAAGGCCCATAACTTTATTTTACAGATGAGAAAACGGGAACTTAGACAAGCTTACTCACTTACCCCAGGCCTCATAACTATAAAGGGGAGAAGCTGGGGATTGGAGCCTTAGCAGTTCGCCTCCAGAGCCCCAGCCCTTTAAATTCTGTGCTTTCTTGGAAATGCTGGAAGAATATAGGAAGTGAGGAACAGAAGTGAAGTAGGGGGGTTTATGGGGAGCAGGGAGTGTGAAGTTATTCGGGTGAGGTACACGCAGATTCAGAAGGATCTCAGGGTTGGAGGAGTATAGGTGTTCTTTTTTTAAGGTAAATTTGGGTATATAACATTATATTAGTTTCAGATGTACAATATTATTAAAAAGTGATCACCACAGTAAGCCTGGTTATCATCCGTAACCAGTTAAACCCTTCACCTGTTTTGCCTGTCCCCAACCCATTTCCCCCTCTATAACCACCAGTCTGTCCTCTGTGTCTCTGAGTTTTGTTTTTCATATTCCACCTATAAGTGAAATCATACAGTGTTTCTTTTTCTCTGATTTACTTCCTTTAGCATTATGCCCTCAGGGTCCTTCTGTGTTACTGTAAATATACAGATTTTTGAATAGAGCAGTGGCACTGATAAAGTGATGCTTTGGGAAGATAAATTAATCTCTTTGTCTTTGCTCACAGGTTAATAAGTTAGCTTGTTACTGTTTCATAGATGCTGGTGAAAGACATGAGACTTTGGAGTCAGAGGACCTAAGGTCCAGCCAGCGGGGAGCAGTGCCCCTTGCTTGCAGCTCCCACAGGGGTGACATGGAGAGGTCCAGGTGGATGCTATGTAAGCAGTGGGTTTGGGTTGCATCTGAGGGACACTGAGCTGGGGACTCTGTTACTTTTAAGAGGTGAGCAAGCCTGCCCTTTTTCCTGAAGGTTGCTGGCTGCAGGCACATTTCTGAGAGGTGGGTGGGGTGAAGAGCGTTTCTGGCCTTGCTTTCTGAATACACCCAGCGAGGACATGTCAAGGTGGTAGGAAAGCAGCTGAGATTTAGGAAACCGAGGGAGACTGCAAAGCTTCTGGTTTAGATGACTAAGTAAATGGCTGCTGGAATCAGTAACCGAGATCAGAAATGTGGGAGAAGCAGGTTTTAGGGTGGAGGTAGGGGAAATTATGAGCTCTATTCTTGGACATTCAACAGTATTTAGTCACTGCTTATCACGTGCCTTGCACTGAACCTACGACTACAAATAAGATGAGTTCCTGCCTGGAGGAAACTCGGCAGACTTGTTGAGTTTCAGGTTCTGGAGTGCAGCCAAGTGGATGGATCCAGAAAGCTGTTGTACAGGAGTCTGAAACTAGGACTGGGGATACGTGTAGATTTGGAAGTCATTGCTATATTTAGAAGGTAGAACACCGAGTTAAGGCATGTGTGACACAGGCCACGGAGAGAGGCATAAGGAAAAGCAGGTGAAAGTGATGTGGAGGCCTGGGGTGAAAAATGGCAGAAGAATAATTTGGACTGAATGAATGAATCGATGTTGGTGATGGGCTGAGAAATAAGCGGTGTACCCATGTGGAGACAGTGATTATAAGTGAGTATTCTTTCAAGTTGCTCCGTATAGGAATTACTTGGCAAGAAAAGGAATGAAGTAATGCCTTTTGCAGAAACACGGGTGGACCTAGAGGTTATCATACTAAGGGGAGTAAGCCAGACAAAGACGAATATCACATGATATCACTGATAGGTGGAATCTACATAAAACTAAAGATGCAAATGAACTTATTTACAAAATAGAACTGGACTCACAGACATAGAAAACAAACAAATTACCAAAGGGGAAAAGGGTGAGAAGGAATAAATTAAGAGTTTGGGATTAGCATCTACGTACTGCTATATACACAATAATCAACAAGGACCTTCTGTATAGCTCAGGGAACTCTACTCAATATTCTCTAATGACCTACAAGGAAAAAATTGGGAAAGGAATATATATATTCATATATATATATGTATATGAACTAAATCACTGTGGTATACAACTGAAACTAACACAGCGTTGTAAATCAACTGTATTTCATTTAAAAATGCTTATAGAAAGGAGGGTAAAGCGAGGTCTCTAGAGGTGTAGTTAGGAACAGCCCTTTTTGAAAAAAATTCCTCCCCAGGTCTAGGAGATGTTTGAGCTTTGTTGTAAACAGAGATAAATAGCCAATAGAGAGGGAGAATTTTGAAATATAGAGGGAAGGAGTTCCCGTTGTGGCACAGCAGAAACGAATCCGACTAGGAACCGTGAAGTTGTGGTTTCGATCCCTGGCCTTGCTCAGTGGGTTAAGGATCTGGCATTGCTGTGAGCTGTGGTGTAGGTCCCAGATGTGGCTCATATCCCACATTGCTGTGGCTGCGGTATAGGCCAGCAGCTGTAGCTCCGATTGGACCCCTAGCCTGGGAACCTCCAAATGCTGCGGGTGCAGCCCTAAAAAGATAAAAGACAAAAATATATATATATATAGAGAGAGAGGCAAGAGGATAACTATAGAATGGGAAGGCCCTGGAGTACTTAATTTTCTTGCTGAGGCAGAATGTGAGGTTATTAACTGAAAGAAGAATTGGGTTGGCTGGGATCCTTGGAGTAGTGAGTACTTGGAAATGTGGTTGAAGGACTTGAGCCATATTTTATATCCATTGAGGGCAGTGGGAGCATTCCTTCTAAGCTGTTTTGAGATGTAATTCACATTTCAAAAGTGTATAATTCAGTGGCTTTTAGCGTTTTGCCAAGTTGTGCCGTCATCACCCTATCCAATTCCAGAACATTTTTATCATCCCAAAGAGACTCTCTCCCTTTAGCGGTCACTCCTGCCTCCCTGACTTCCACAGCTTCACCTCTGCCCACAGCCCGTGGCAACCACTAACCTACTTCTTGTTTCTGTGGGTTTGCCTTTTCTGGACATTTCATATAAGTGGGATCATATGTGTTTTGTATCTGACTGCTTTTCCTTGGCATACAAGTAGGTGACTAGGAAATTTTATATATCTCTTATTAGAAAACAAACTACCAATTCGCTTTTTACCTATGTGGCATCACCTAATTTTGTTCTTCATGGGTCAGTCAGTGCACCTCAGGAGGGTCCCAAGCAACTTGTAAGAATAGTAGAGAACTATAAGCTGTATTCCCTATCCTGTGGATAAGAATATATTACATTCCAATTGGGAAAGCAAGTGCTTCATAACATGAAATATTAGTGATGAATATCATATTTATAGCATGCATAGACATGTGAAAATAATAGGCATGTGAAACAAATTAGTTGAAAATAGAATCTAGGAGTTCCTGTCATGGCTCAGTGGTTAACGAATCCGACTAAGAACCATGAGGTTGTGGGTTCGATCCCTGGCCTTGCTCAGCAGGTTAAGGATCCGGCGTTGCCATGAGCTGTGGTGTAGGTTGCAGACGCGTTGCTGTGGCTGTGGCGAAGGCCGGCAGCTACAGCTACTGTTAGACCCCTAGCCTGGGAACCTCCATATGCCGCGGGTGCGGCCCTAGATAAGGCAAAATGACAAAAAAAAAAGAAAGAAAACAGAATCTATATAGCTTGCAAAATTTGCAACTTAATTACAGTGTGAACCTTACAAATAATTTACTCTCTTCCTTTTAAAAGTGGACCCTCGTGAATTTAACAGTAAGTTATAGCTAGCTTTTTAGGAAAATGACTCTGAGAGGTGAAGGGGAGGTTCATTTGTATTTCTGAGTATTAGATTTGGCTTGAAAATTATTAATTTTCCGGAGAATTAGAAAAGCAGATTAGTAAATGGGTAACTCAGAAGTATTCTGCCCACACTGGGAATGATGCTCTTCCCCGGATGGAACAGAAGTTGTATAAAGGGAGTCTCCCAGGCCCTGCCCATCTTTGGCTATGATGTCATTGGAGAACAAGCCGAAGCTGACTTAGGCATTGGCATTGAAGAAAGACTTGTTTCAAATTATTGTTCACTTTTACAAGGTGACTAATTTACTGGCTGAGGGAGCTGAATTGTTGGCTGTTGATACTTTATTCATCTTGAGGAACCTGACCTAGAAAAGGATCCTGTTTGGGAAATAATAAGGGACCTTTAATGTTGGTGGAGAGAATTTCTTTTTCTCTCTTGAAGGACTCATGGATACATCAAAGCACTCATGGCTCTGAGTACCAGAAAGCTGGATTAGTCATGACATAAACTTACAGTACTACTTAACTCTAAGATCACTCTGGTTTTTTCTTGGTTTTCAGAATAGGGCTAATTAAATCCCAGTCTTAATATTTTAGGCCTCACTGGGAATAAACTGTTGTCCATGTGTTACTTATTATAATAATGATATGTATTTAGTGCTTTTTTCTTTATTGTGGTAAGATATGTATAAAATTTACCATCTCAAACCATTTTTAAGTGTACAGTTCAGTGGCATTAAGTACATTCATATTGTTGCACATCCATCACCACCATCCATCTCTAGAACTATTTTTGTCTTGCAGAACCGAAACTCCATGTCTGTGAAATACTAATTCCACTTTGCCCTTTCAGCTGAACCCTGGGCAACTACCATCATACCTTCTATCTCTGTGAATTTGACTACTCTAGTTATCCCATATAAATGGAAACCTACAAAACGTATCCTTTGTTGCTGGTTTATTTTACTTAGCATAGTGTCTTTAAGGTTCATCATCCATGTTAGCAGAACTTTGTTGCTTTTTAAGGTTGAATAATTTTCCATTGATTGTACATACCACATTCTGTTTATTCCTTCATCCTTTGGTAGAAAGTCGGGTTGCTTCTACCCTTTGGTTATTGTGAATGGTGCGGTGAGCACAGGTTTACTTTATTTTTGCAGAGGCAGCGCACAGCACTGTTTTTTTTTTTTAATCTGCACCTGCAGCATATGAAAGTTCCCTGGCCAGGGACTGAATCTGTGCCACCTGTGTTGCAGCTGTGGCAGCGCTAAATCCTTTAACCCACTGTGCCAGGCCCTGCGCCTCTGCAGCAACCTGAGCCTCTGCAGTTGGATTCTAAACCCACTGCACCACTTTTTTTTTTTTTTAATTTTTTTAAGGATGACGTTTAACTTTTGGATTTTTGGTAGGTGGTTACATTTTTTTCTTTTTTAAAAAATTATTTTTTCATTTTTAAAAATTTTACTTTAGTTGTTTTACAGTGTATCTTTTTTTTTTTTTTTTTAACTGAACTTAGATTTAAGGCCTGAACTTGGTACTACTATTGAATCACTGTTTTGCTTTCCTAAGCGGTATGGAGCAAGAGGTTTTCCATGGAGAAAGTGTCATATTTAGTATCTTGTAGCAGTATTAGTTATACTTGGTGGTATAGTACAGCATTTTATATTAAAATGCTTTTCATATATCTGACCCTTTAAACTCTCCTCAGATCTCACTGCTTATATTTGCTTGGGTGTGTGTCCTAGATGTTCCATATTCTAAACAGTCTTATGGAAATCCTTCACTTAACAGTTTGGGTGGGAATATTGTTGCATAATAAAAACTGAGCTAATAAAGAAGTGAAGATAGTTGTTTATATTTTAAAGGCTACCTCCAGTGGGTGTTAAGTGCAGGAACATTTGTAAATATTGCACTCTCTAGGACAAAATGAGTTTAGCTTGTGAATATATTAGTTATTAGGTGATTCTTTGAATTACATAGGATTTTCCAGGGATTGGGTCCTTAATCATGCCATTTAATGCCTCCAGATTCTTGGAGTGTCTAATAAAATCATGAGGGAAAGGATGGAGGAGCTCTGAAGAGGATAGGGAAAAAGCCCACGAATATTGAATGGGAATGTTTGGATCCTTTCTCAATTCAAGATCGTCTGAAGTGACGGCAAAACGCTGGTGGGGTTGGGGGTGGGGAATGTATTTGATTTATGCTTTTCAGGCATGCATTTTAGATGTATATTTCTGCATACAGAACTATATATGCAGCTCTCTTGCTCAGACCAAACGTTCCTGCAAGAAACTAACTTTGTGGTGGATGGTAAGATAGTAGATTCTGAGTCACAGCACAGTTTCCAGAGAATTGATAAAGTGTTTATGTATAATACAGATTTGACTGTACAGGGCCAGCCAGTACAGTATGGTCAGAAACCATTAAGGAGTAGTATTAACAAAGTACAGTGAATGCAGACTTTCTTGAACTCTGGGCCTAAGGAAAGGAGAAGTAAAATTGCATGTTTGAAAAGTTCTTGCATAATGGCTGAGGCTTTCTTGCAGCATTTCTGTGATAGTCTAGAGTGGATTTAAACAGCATTAGAAAAGACTTTTAAGGAGTTCCCGTTGTGGTGCAGCAGAAATGAATCCAACTAGGAACCATGAGGTTGTGGGTTCAATCCCTGGCCTTGCTCAGTGGATTAAGAATCTGGCATTGCTTGAGCTGTGGTGTAGGTCCCGGATGAGGCTCACATCCTACGTTGCTATGGCTGTGCTGTAGGCCAGCAGCTGTAGCTCTGATTGGACCCCTAGGCTGGGAACCTCCATATGCCATGGGTGTGGCCCTAAAAGACCACAATAATTAAATTAACAAAAAAACCACTGAATTTCTTGTACTTCTAGATTATATCTTTGAGAACAACATATAACTAATATAAGTTGAGTTGTGGCAGGCACAGGGAAGGAAACTTTTGGCTTTGTTTGTATTTTCTCAGTTATGTAAGTTAAAGCAGACAAATAGAAATCATCTCTCCTGGCAGTGGATATACTATAAAGTCATAATGAATTTGACATTGACATTTGGCCAAAGTTCCTAAGGAAATACAAAATGACTCCAGTGTAGTACAGTTCCTTTCATTGGAGCGTTATCTTGGGTAGTGGAGGTAAGGCAAACAGAAACAGTTTCTTCCTTTGGGTCAGAAAGAAGAATATAAAAATATGAGAACATAGATGTTATGTGGCCTATACTTTAAAAAAGGCTTTATTGAGATACAGTTCGCATACCATATAATTCAGCCAATTCAGTTCTTTTCATTGTGCTTGTGCAGTTGCGAAAACTATGAACACAATCAACTTTAGTACATCATCACCCCCAATAGAAACCCATACCCACTGGCAGTCACTCCTCAGCTCTATGCAATAACTGGTCTATTTTTGTCTCTGTTTGTCTGTTCTGAACATTTGGAATAAGTGAAATCATACAATAATATATGGTCTTCTGTGACTAGCTTCTTTCACTTAGCACAAGATTCATCTATATTGTAGTAAGTATCAGAACCTTATTCCTTTTAATTGCCAAGTACTGTTCCACTTTATGGATATACCACATTTATCCATTCATTAGTTGATGGATATTTGATTTCCTTCTACTTTTTAGCAGTTACAAATAGCCAAATAATACTGCTATAGACATGCATGTACAAACTTTTGCATAGATATAGTTTCTGTTGGGTGTACATCTAGGTGTTGGAATTGCTGGGTTATATGCTAACTCTTGTGTTTAACCACTGAGAAAGTGCCAGACTGCTCTACAAAGTGACTGTACCATTTTACATTCCCACCAGTAATGTATGAAGGTTCTAGTTTTTCCATGTCTTTCCCTATACTTACCTTTTTTTGACATCCAATTTACATTTTTCTTTTTTTAAATTGAAATATAATTGATTTACAATATTATGTTAGTTTAAGTTGTTATTTGTCTTTTTGGTTTATAGTTATGCTAGTGGATGTGAAGTGGTGTCTCATTGTGGGATTTTTGGGGTTTTTTTGCTTTTTAGGGCTGTACCCGTGGCATATGGAAGTTCCCTGGCTAGGGGTCCAATCAGAGCTGCAGTTCCTGGCCTGCATCACAGACATGGCACCGCTGTAGGCTCTGAGCCACGTCTGTGACCTACACCACAGCTCACAGCAACCCTGGATGCTTAACCACTGAGCAAGGCCAGGGATCGAACCCACATCCTCATGAATACTAGTTGGGTTCGTTGCCGCTGAGTCATGATGGAAAGTTCTGTCTCATTGTGCTTTTGATTTGCATTTCCCCAATCTCTAATGATGCTGAGCATCTTTTCTTATGCCTTTTGGCCATTTTTGTATCTTCTTTGGGGATGTCTGTTCAGATCCTTCGCTCATTTTAAAATTGGATTGTTTTTTTATTATGGAGTTGTAAGTGTTCTTTATATTTTCTGATGTAAGTCCCTTAATAGATATATGACTCATATATTTTTCTGAGTTCTGTGGGTTGTCTTTTTATTCTCTTGATGGTGTCTTTCAAGGCACAAAAGTTTTTCATTTTGATGAAGTCATCCCAGCAGTATTTGTTGAAATACTGTACTCCATTGGATTTTCTTGGCACTACTGTCAAAATCATATGACCATAAATATGATGGTATAATTATGGACTGTCTGTTCAATTGTTCTATATGTCTTTTCTTCTACTTTGTATTTAGTACCACAATCACAGTAGTTGTTTGTGGTAAGTCTGAAGTTGAGAAGTGTCTTTGTATTTTGTTCAGGATTCTTTGGCTAGTCTTGTGCATTTCCATATAAATTTTAGGATCAGCTTGTTAACTTTTGGGGAAAAAAAAGTCAGCTTAGATTTTAATAAGAGATTGCCTTGAATTTTGTAGGCTGGTTTGCGGAGTGATGCTGTTTTAACAGTTTTAAGTCTTTCAGCTCATGAACATAAGCTGTCTTTTCATTTAAGTCTAATTTTTTCAACAGTGTTTTAGAATTTTCAGTGTACTGTTTTATACTTCTTTTAAATTTATACCTAAGTATTTAAATATTTTTGATGCTATTATAAATGAAATTGTTTTAACTTAATTTCTGGATTTTTCATTGCTGGTGTATAGAAACACAATTGATTTTTGCATATTGATCCTGTGTCCTACAACTTTGCAGAATTTGTTTATTCTAGTAGTTTTTAAGTTTTAGGATTTTCTATATACAAAGTCACATCATGTGCAAATAAAGGTAGTTTTATTTTTTCTTTCCAGTTTGGATGTCCTTTATTAGTTTTTCTGGCTTGACTGCCTTGATCAGAAATTGTCGTACAGGAGTTCCCGTCATGCAGCGGAAACGAATCTGACTAGGAACCATGAGGTTGCCGGTTCGATCCCTGGCATCGCTTAGCGGGTTAACGATCCAGCGTTGCCGAGAGCTGTGGTGTAGGTCGCAGATGCGGCTCGGATATGGCGTTGCTGTGGCTCTGGTGTAGGCTGGCAGCAACAACTCCAATTAGACCCCTAGCCTGGGAACCTCCATATGCCACAGGTGCGGCTCTAAAAAAAAAGACCAAAAAAAAAAAAGAAATTGTCCTACAGTGTTGAACGGAAGTTGCAGTAGTAGACATCCTTGTCTTATTTCTGATATTAGAGGCTAAGTTGTTCAGTCTTTTACCATTAAGCATGGGTTTTTAAGCTGCAGATTTTTTAGGTGCCTTTTATCAGGTTGAGGAAGTCCCTTTTTTTTTTTTCCCCTGTCTTTTGTCATTTTAGGGCTGTGGAGGTTCCCAGGCTTGGGGTCTATTCCGAGCTACAGCTGCCGGCCTACGCCAGAGCCACAGCAATGTGGGATCTGAGCCTCATCCGCAACCTACACCACAGCTCACGGCAACGCTGGACCCTTAACCCGCTGAGCAAGGCCAGGGATCGAACCCGCAACCTCATGGTTCCTAGTCGGTTTCGTTTCTGCTGAGCCATGATGGGAACTCCGAGGAAGTCCCTTCTATTCCTAGTTTGTTGAGTGTTTTTTATCATGAAAAAGTGTTGACTTTTTCTTTTTTGTCAAATGCGTCTTCTGACATACATTACTTCAAAAATAACATTTTTTTTCCTTTTTTTCTTGGCAGAAATTGACTTGCATACCAAATGTGTGGTGGATGTAGATGCAAACAAGGTTATTCTCAATCCTATAAATACGAACCTTTCCAAAGGAGATGCCCGGTAAGTTAGAACCACTTTTATGATGAGTGAATTTTTAAGTGACTGAAAGCAACAGTGGCTGCTGAACTTAGTCAAGTTGAACAGATATTGAATGCTTAGTATGTTGAGATACGTTGCTGCCAAATCAAAGAGACGAGGTCTCTAATGTGGAGTGACAGAGTGCCAGAATGAGTGTTGTAAGCAGTAATGGTATTAGAAGCTCAGAGAGGAGAACTTAGGTTGGCTTGTGAAGTAATTGAAGAAGGCTTCTTGAAGGAAATTGTGGTGGCTGGAGGATTAGGTAGGATGTAAATAGGAAGAAGTGGGGGTAGAAGAGAAGGCCTTCAGGTCATTCCTCAGCATGGGTTGTTTTTACCACTTCTCATCCTATGTGTCCTTCAGAGCCCATTTCGAGTGCCGTTTTCTTCCTGAAAATATCTTGCAGCCCTCAGTGATTCCTCTCCTTTAAGACTTTGTAAGCTATAATCTGTACTGCCTAATTATTATACATTGTTTTGGATGACAATTGTTGGATGGTCTGTAGTAACCTACAGTAGATTTTAAGGCCTTGGAGGGAAGGGACTCTGCCAGGGGTTGGGCATGAATACTTGTGACTTCTGTATTTGGGTGATAATATGAACAAAAGGGAGGGCAAAAAGGGGTAAAGAATGTGAATGTGGGGAGGAAGAAAGAGATTAATTTGATTTTTATCAGCAAATGAAGGAAAATTAATCAGATAAGCTGGAGTCAGCTTAGAGAAGACCTTAAAAGTAGATGAGATTTGGACTGTATTTTTATGGGTAGAATGTCACCTTTGACAGTTTTTCAATTATTGTGGTTAAGGGGGTAGATTAGGTGAGTTGTTGGATGGCAGTGTAGGGATTGGGTCAGCCTGGGAAAGGACTGGCTTTTTGTAGAGATCAGCTCTGTCAGAGGTGCTTTTGGGCTGATCCTGAAAGTCGAGAACACATGGGACCCACCATGATGCTCCGTGCAAAGCAGATGCTTCAGAATACTTGTAGAGACAGTGGGTTTATATGGAAGTATACCTGGAAGGCACCCCATAAATGTTCCTTTGAATTGAGTTGAATTGAAGAGCACTGGACTTGGAGTCAGAAGATCTGAAATCAAATCCTTACTTAATAACTATGTTATTGTTGATTATTAACTTTTTTGAGCCTTACCTGTATGATACCTGCCTTACCTGTCTCATAGAGGTATTTCCTGGTCAAATTAGTGATTGCTAAAGTGGTTTTTAAAGTGTTCTGTAAATGTCCAGGTTTATTGTTACCGATGTAGAGATGTTTCTTGAGCATCTCTAGGATATGCTGCTATTAGGGTATGAAAGGGTATCAAGAAAGGTGCTGGGCTTTTGAGCCTACTAATTGCATGACCTATCGTCTTGCGTATTAATTGAAAACATTAATTGGGGGGCTGCTTATTACTGTTAGAGCTTTGACTCTGAAGACTGTTGCTTTCTTTGGAAACGTGGGCAACTTTGAACAAACTTAGAGGCAATATCTGGAAGTTCCCATTGTGACTCACTGGTAACGAACCTGACTAGTATCCATGAGGATGAGGGTTCGATCCCTGGCCCTGCTCAATGGGTTAAGGATCCATCATTACCATGAGGTCCCAGACGAGACTCGGATCTGGCGTGGCTGTGGCATAGGCTGGCAGCTGCAATTCCGGTTTAATCCCTAGCCTAGGAGCTTCCATATGCCATGGGAACTTTCATGTGCCATGGGTGCGGCCCTAAAAAGAAAGCAAGAGGGAGAAATAAAAGGAAACAAAAAACAAACCAAAACCTGCCACCCTCCCCTCCCAAAATCAAAACACAAAAATCTTGGAGGCGGTACCCTCTAGTGGAAAGAATGTGAGCTTTGCATATAAACTGACTTACTGAAATTCTGGTTTTGCCACTTTCTGGCATCGTTATCTACCTTACTTCTAAAAGTGTTTTTATTATCAGTTACTGTGTAACAAATTACCTCAAAAGCTTAGCAGCCTAAAACAATAATAATCATGTGTTATCTAGTGGTTTCTGTGGTTCAGGAGTTGAGACAGGGCTCAGCGGGCTTGGCTTGATCTGCTCCCTGCTGTCTGAGGACCACCTGGAAGACCTGAAGGCTGGGGCTGGAATCATCAGGAGGAGGCCCCGCTGGTCACCCTGGGTCTGGTAGTTGATGCTACCTGTTGGCAGGAGATGCCCCTGGGGCTTTGGGCAGGACGCCTACTCATAATCTGGTGGCAGGTTCCAAGGGCAGGAGTCCTGAGAGTGTGAGGAAGCCAGGCAGGAGGGGGAAGCACTATTGCCTTTTAGGTTCTAATCTTGGGAGTTATGCAGCATCACTTCATCACGTCTTCTTGCTCAAGGCTTGTAAAAAGGTCTGTATGAGTTTAAGAGGAAACAGACCCATCCATCTCCGAGTGGAAGACATTAGTGTTGCATAAGAAAAGCATTGGGTGGGAAATGCATTGTTGTGGCTGTCTTTGGAAAAAACAGTCCATCCAGCACAGGTGTGTAATGTCTACCTGATAAGGTAATTGTGAGAATAAAATGAGCACGTAGAGGCTAAAACATAGGTTTTCTTTCCTTTTGAGATCTTTAAATCTCAGTGGATTTGTTGAATAATTAAATAGCACTTTCTGGTTCCATAGAATATTTTGGGTGGCTCTTTTTTTTTCCTCCATGTGCTGAAATCACAAATTTAATATTTTTTTAAGTTTACTTATATATATATATATATATTTTTTATGTCAAAGGATTTATTTTTCCATTATAACTAGTTTACAGATTTCTGTCAATTTTCCAGCTGCACAGTGTGGTGAGCCAGTTACACATATTTGTCACAAGTGATTAGACATAGTTCCCAGTGCTATAAAGCAAGATCTCCTTGCTTTTCCATCCCAAAGGCAATAGTCTACAATTGTTAATCCCAGACTCCCATACCATCCCACTCCCTCCCCCACCCTCTTGGCAACCACAAGTCTGTTCTCCAAGTCCGTGATTTTCTTTTCTCTAGAAAGGTTCATTTGTGCAATATATTAGATTCCAGGTATAAGTGGTATCATACAGTATTTGTCTTTCTCCTTCTGACGTACTTCACTCAGTATGAAGGTCTCTAATTCCATCCATGTTGCTGGAAAAGGCATTATTTGATTCTTTTTTATGGCTGAATAGTATTCCATTGTGTATATATACCTCATCTTCCTAATCCAATCATCTGTGGATGGACATTTGGGTTGTTTCCATGTCTTGGTTATTGTGAATAGTGCTGCAGTGAACATGCGTGTGCAAGTGTCTTTTTCAAGGAAAGCTTTGTCTGGATATATGCCCAAGAGTGGCATTGCTGGGTCATATGGTAGTTCTATGTATAGTTTTCTAACAAATTTAATATTAACTCTGTGCTATGGAGTACTGTCTGATTAAAAAAAAACTTTAAAAAATAACAGCTGTCAGTGAGGTTGGTATGTAATGGCTTTTGGTGAAGTAAAGTTCACAGCTTTTTACAAAATAACTCTTTATTAAAGTATGTACTATACATGCAGAATAGTATATGTAGCTTGACGAATTTTTGCAAATTGAACACAACCCTATAACTGGCACCCAGATAAAAAACAAGAATGTTACTAGTATGACAACAGACCACTTCATGAGAAGCACTTTTTCTTTTAATGTAATGTCACGGTGAAAAGAGAAAATAGAAATTTGGGGATATACCAGTTCAGTGGTATATGTTTGACTTCAACAAGAAAAAATAGAAAGGAAAGCATAAATTACAAGGTTAATTACAGTCTAGTTTATAGACTAACCCATAAAACAAATTATGGTTTTATAGGAGCTATACTTACAGTTCAAGAGCCATGGATTTGAAATTAACATAAAAAAGTGATTTGAGTTAGCTTAAATTACTAGTCAGAAGGGCTCAATTTAATATTTCCTTAAAAGGTACAATATACTTCTTTTTAGAAGAGTATCCAATCCTGTTAATCAAAAACTATGACTAATTTGATATGTATACTTAACAACCCAAGTTAGTATACTTTGAGAGTGAACATATAAACATTTTAAAATGGTAGTTTGAGAGTTTCCTGGTGGCTCAGTGGGTTAGACATTGTCACTGTTGTGGTATGGGTTTGATCCCTGGCCTGGGAACTTCTGCATGCTATGGGTGCAGTCAAAAAGATAAAAATAAATAAAATCATAGTTTGTATATTTTTCCAATTTAATTCTTCATTAACTTCTGAAAACTTCATGGCTTGGTGTTTGTGCATATTAAAGTTAATAGAAGCCGCGGTTAAATGAATAAGCCATTTTTAGCTTAATAGATTTCAGCTTCAGATTAATTGTGGGAATTTGGGAAACACTTTTGCTGTGCTGTATATATGGAATTTCAAAACAGTTTTGAAAAATACAATGCATAAAATTTGGAAAACTGATAGTACATGGCTAACAAGAGATTAAAAAATGCTGACTTGGGAGCTAGACCTCCTGAAGTGGATCTTAGCTGTGCCAGTTAATATGTATGATGTGGAGCAAGTTGCTTAATTGTCCTCTGCCTCAGTTTATTCATCTGTAAAGTAGAGATTTTTATAGTACTTGCCTGTAGGTTGTTATGAGGATTAAATGAGTTAAAATATGTAAAATGGCAGTGCCTGGTGTACAGTAAACCTTATATAAAAGTTAGCCATTGCTTTGAGTCTTACTGTTACTGTTATTATGGCCTATGTTTAAATTGTAGTCCATGGTATATCTAGTGAGCTATAATATAACTTCATAAAGGAAGTAAAAATTTTTTAACTAAAATACATCCAATGCTTGAGTATACATGCCTATCACAAAATTACCTAGTTCTAGAAAAATATCAGCCTTGCAGAGTCAGAAACTTAATTTTATCTAGTTTGCGCAAAGTTGGTGGACTTGTCTTAAGGACTAACATACATTCATTAAAGAGACAGGCCCCCTAATTCTGAATGTTTATAGAGAGCAGACTATTAATCCCTGCCATCTGGGCTTCTCCTTAATATCAACCAACTTGGGGAACCAGGTCAAAACATTGCTTGTGAACATAAGGTAAGAACAAAGGGGCGTTTTATTAAATATGGAAAAGATTAAGGACGGGTTCTTTCTGTTCACAGCACTGTGCTCGAACACCCTAGTGACTGAAATACTTGAATCCACCAACCCAGTCTTATATGCGTACTACTGGATGCACACTGATAGGTTGGATCTATTTATTTTCTCCTGCAGAGCCATACTGATTATATTTGTAGAACAATTAAATGTTTTTCTGGAATTACCCTTTTACCCTGAATCAGTTTAGTTTTCTAGATTGGTCGGTTGGCCCTTTGGATTCCCAGATGTTCAGCAACATATTTACAGATCATCTTTTATGGCTCATAAGTGACTAATTCATTATCTATTATTAGTAGATTTCACGAGGGTGAGTCTCAGTGTCTGATTCTTAGCATTTAGGGGCACTTGTACGTCCCCTTTATTACTGGTTATAATAGTACCATGATATAGAATAGCCCCCTCTTAAATAGCTAAATAAATCTTTAAGCCTTTCTTTGTTTGAATTATGTCTTAAAACCTGTTTAATTTTATCTTACAATAAAGTGTTAATGCTAGTGCTTGTCACCATAATAGTGCAAAATAGCTTCTGAGGCTAAGTTTTGTCTTCTTCCTTTTCCCTAGATCCCTCCTCTACCTACCAAACAGGCCTTTCCTGCTAACTTTTTTTTTTTTTGCATCATAGCTGGTTTATAGATTTCTGTCAGATTTTCCAGCTGCACCACGTGGTGACCCGGTTACATGTACATATATGGATTTGTCACAGGTGATTAGACAGGGTTCCCTGTACTATACAGCTGGATCTCCTTGCTTTTCCATACCTTCTAACTTTGGCTTAAAAAACTGAGATACTTAAAACGTTTTAAAAGAAAGTGAGGTGAAAATCATAAGACAATCTGGGGGGTGGGGGGATGCACTGTGGGTTTGGGACACAAAATCTATCATATTGACTTATGATCTTTGTACACCTATAACTGAAATAAAATTCATTGTTAATATGAAAAAAAAAAAAGTGAGGTGGCAGCTTCTACTTTATGAGACAGTTGTCATAAGAGTTGTGTTTTGGTGAGTTTGGAAATGGGAATGCCTATTCCCACAGGAACTGCAGTTGTTTCTAGGAAAGATGGTGTTCTACTAAAAAAGTGACTAGGTTAGCCCACAGCTCCTTACAGTAAAGTTTGTTTGTTTTTGCTGTGGATGAGTGGAGATAAAGAATGCAGTGACTGTCAGGAACTAGTATACTTGGGTGTCACTTTGCCAAGGTGCCAGCAGTTTTATCCACCATTGTTTTTGCACCGTCAGTGTAAATATCAACAAAGTGAAAGGACAGATGTCTCAGTATTGTTGTAAAGAGAGTTTTGACCTCAAGACCCACTGAGAAACTCTGGGAAACCCCCAGGAGTCCTCAGACCACAATTTGAGAACTAAAGTTAGGATCAGTCCAATTTTCAAGAGCTCTAAGTACTGAATGGGTGTCTTTGGCATTCACGTCTGTCTGTCAGTCTGTCTTTTCAGGGCCACACCTGTGGCATATGGAAGCCCCCAGGCTAGGGGTCGAATTGGAGCCGTGGCTGCAGGCCTGTGCAACAGCCACAGCAATGCAGGATTCGAGCTGCATATGGACCTACCCTACAGCTCACGGTAACCCTGGATCCTTAACCCACTGAGTGAGTCCAGGGATTGAATCTGTGTCCTCATGCATACTAATCAGGTTTGTTATTGCTGAGTCACAGTGGGAACTCCTGGTTTATTTTTAAACTACTTTATTGAGATATAATAAGCATATCATATAATTCACCCCTTTAAAGCGAACACTTCATTGGTTTTTATTGTATTTACCAAGTTGTGCAGCCAGCATCATTATCTAATTTTATGACATTTTTATCACCCTATATAATCCCATTCTGTCTCTGTAGATTTGAAAGTTGACTGTTCTGGACATTTCATATAAATGAAAGCATGCTATTTGTGGTCTTCTGTGATTGGCTTCTTTTATTTAGCATAATGTTTGTGAGGTTTATCCACATTACAGCATTTATCGGTGTTCATTCCTTTTATGGTGGAATACTCTGTCCTGTTCATCAGTTGATATTTGGGTTGTTTCTACTTTGGGATGTTATGAATAATGCTGCTGTGAACATTTGTGTACAAGTCCCTGTGTGGACGTATGTTAACATTTCTCTTTAGGTGGCTCCCGAGGAGTGGTGTCATGTGGTAACTCTGTGCTTCACATTTTGAAGAGTTAGCAGACTATTCCAAAGAGGTTCCCCCATTTTACATTCCCATCAGCAGTGTATGAGGATTCCAGTTTCTTGGACTTTTTTTTTTTTTTTAGGGCCACACCTGCGGCATATGGAAGTTTCCAGACTAGGGGTCAAATCAGAGCTACAGCTGCTGGTCTTCACCATAGTCACAGCAACACCAGATCCGAGCTGCATCTGCAATCTGCATCACAGCTCATGGCAACACCAGATCCTTAACCCACTGAGTGGGGTCAGGGATAGAACCCGCAATCTCATGGTTGCTAATCTGATTCGTTTCTGCTGCACCACAACGTGAACTCTTTCTTTGACTTTTAAAGAACATTCATTTACTATAAGAAAAATAGTGGTGACTGGCTAATTGGAGAGTGTATACCCTGCCTACAGGCATTCAGATTACAGTTAAAAAGCAAAACAAAACATTGTGCTGTACAAACAAAACAGGTCTTGGCCAGATTCAGCTCTTGGCTACTGCTTTGGAACCTCAGGTTCTACTATACTTTTCTATTGAGTGGTACTTCATGTAAGGTTTTAAAAAGTTGGGCAAAATTTTAAAAAATATAATGTGCAAAAAGGTTTCAAGAATAAAACACTTTTATATACCTATCATTCGATTTAACAAATCATTACCAATACAATTTAAGCCTTTTGTGAACAGCCTCCAGTTTTAATGCCTTTCTTCTCCACCACGGGTTAACAGTTTTTCCTGAACTTGGTTTATTATCTTTCCCTTTTATTTCTTTACATTTTCACTAGGTGTATTTGTAAATTGTTTGCACAATATCATGTGTCCACAAATGCCTTTTTCTAATAAAAGGTCAGAGAGATATGTGACTTAAAAAAGACTGACTGCCTCAGAAAGTATAATGCCTGACTTTTAAAGGCAAAAAAATTTGTGTTAAAAGGAGCCAAAAATAATACCACAAGTTTCACTTGGGGAGGAAAGCTGATTGTAGATATTTTATTAAATACCTTGTTCCTCCTTTTTTTCCTCTTAAAAAGCCAAAATAAAACAATTCACCCCATTGTTTGGGGTGAATTCCGAGCAAGCCTGGCGGTGAAAATTGTTTTATGGGCCTCCCATTCTGGAGACTGTGGATCAGTGAGCTACCCTGTTCAGAGGTGCTGCTTTAAACACCAGGACCGAAACCTGAAAGGGAAAGAAATTCCCAGTATAAATTACATTTTTGAATCCTTTGGTCAGTTAATCCATTTTCTTCTTTAGCCCTCTGTTTTCTATCTTGTGTGTGTGTATCTTAACACTACAAGGGTGCATATCTTTTACAGTTTCTCTTATAATTCTTTCTTTATTACCCTGCACCAAGTTTTAGACTTTAAGACCAGAATTTTCTGAAGTAGAAAATGTTTGGAGAGTTAGACTTCAAGATCTTAATGAACCTGAACACTGATTTCTGTGGTATTTTGTGAAATGGTCTGTTCGCTAGTACATGTGGGAGAGGCTTTCCAGCTTGATGGAATTGGCTGTAGATGGCACAGATAGGCACATAGTTTTCTTGTGAAACTATGGGACTTCCCACTCCTTCCTGTTTGCTTATGTTTAGCCTAATGATTAATTGGTAGTGTGAAGGTTCTAATTGCCAGCCTAGTGAAAAGAATGTCTGAGATGTTAATCTTCACCAGCACTCATCAGAAAGGTCATTAAAACTTCTTATTCCTTTTGATTGTTTATGAGACATCAGATCTTAGTCGAGATCATCATGTAATTAATGAGTACCTAATATGAGCAAAGCACATCCAGTCTTCTTTGGGGGTTCAGAGTACTCTGTTCCTGGTAGATGAATGAGTAGATGCAGAAAACATGTATATTAGATACAATGCAGAATTAAGTGAGGTTGACCTGTGTATATATACTTCTCTTTCAGAAGTATTGTGTAAAAACTCTGAGGGGTGAGCCTGCTACCAATAATTGCTTTGAAATGTATGGAGTCATTTTCAGACTAATTCCTTGTTATTGGAAGGCATCATTAGGTCATATTAGATAATGACTTTTAAAATTTCTTTACTGGTATATGGATGCTAATTTAAAGATTTTAATTGAAGGAAGTCATGCAAAATGTAATTATGGTATATACAATAGACCTGTTTGTTCTGTCTGCTGTGAAATGACTTGAGTGAGGCTAATAATTCTGCCCAAATGGAATTTACTCCTCTGGAGAATAGTATGTGGTGTGTTTTAATTTCATAAAGAGGCTCTTTCTGGGGGAACCTGTCCACCCTGATTATGTCAGATAAAGTGGGGAGAGGAGTGGTCTATGTTCTCAGAAATTTTAGAGGTCCTCCCTCTCTTTTAGAAAAATACTATGGCCATTGAGCGTACAAACTGTTTTCTACTTTGGAATATAGTTGTGAAAATGAGTCGCGAAGATTCTTCAAAGCTAAAAAGAGTAAAATATGTATGGTTGAATTCATATCATTGCATTGTTAATAGTAGCAGATAATCAAATAGTCATAAATATAGATTTTTCAGAGTTTTACCAGCAAAGGCTAGTAGGTTGCTAAAATGAACTGTTTGATGATGGCTGACTAGTAAACCCGTCTGAACAAATATTAGACTTATCATAGAATTTATGCTATCTTAGCATTGTTGGATATCCAAGTATCTTATTCATATTTTTATTGCATTTATTAAAACAGCAATGAGAAGGAATAAACATTATTTTCTTAATACAAGAAAAGAGAATTTATCACTGTGTTTGAAATACTATTTGGATACTGGGATTTGATATAATGAGAACTCAAGGTTTTATGTGTGTGGTTAGTTACTAGATTAAATTATAGCCAATAGAAATTAAATGTTCTGAATTTTCCCAGAACTTTGGATTCAGCATAAAATTATCAGATGCTATATGATATACTAAGTAAGATATCTAATTATGAATAAAGTTTTGGTAACACTACAAAGTTTGACTTTTGATGTTTTTAAAATTTGTTCTTTGTTTCGCAATCTTTTTTTTTTTAATAGTTCTTTTCTCAATCTCCAGTGTAGGAGTTGTTGCAGATATAAATCAGATATTGTATAAGAATCTAGACTTATGTTTTAAAGATGGAGGTAGCAGTTCTCCATGAGGAAATGTGACATGGGACACCAGTCCAACCCAGAGAGTTGCTGTGTCACAGTGTCTTAGGACATTTTCTGATCCATTCAGCAGCCGATTATCAACTCTTTGCCAAGTATCAAACTAAGAGTTGGGATAATCTTTATTAATTTTTAATTCCATTAAATTGTGATTAAATTATTTTTGGCACACAATATCTGTAAACATAATGGTAAAACAAAAAGCGAAACAAAAAATTAGAAAAAAAAGTTGAATTATTTTCTTGTGGACTTTATAAGGCTAGATTTTTGCAGGGTCAGATTTGAAATGATTCTGTTGTTTAATTTTGAGCATTGTGCAGTTTCTTAGAGTGATTTTTAGCTAAAATGAAAAATGATATCTTTTGCAAATCAGTAGTAAAGAGTTCTGGATCCCTTTAAAGTACTTCCTTGGAATTTGTTCAGGTAGTATCTTGTATGACGGTGAATTTCACTGTTGGTTTTTTGTCTCTTGAGGGCCACACCCATGGCATATAGAGGTTTCTCAGGCTAGGAGTCGAATTGGAGCTGTAGCCGCTGGCCACAGCCACAGCCACAGCAATGTCAGATCTGAACCACATCTGCAACCTACACCACAGCTCATGGCTGTGGATCCTTAACTCATTGAGCGAGGCCAGGGAGCAAACCTATGTCCTTGTGGATGCTAGTCAGATTTGTTTCCGCTGAGCCACAATGGGAGCTCCTCAGTTTCACTTTTGTCAAACCTAATTTATATATACTTAAATAAAAACCTCTATAGAATGGGTAATTATTAAAAGTAATAATAAATCTTTGTCTATGTATATTTGTCCATAAATGAAACAAGGCAGTAATACTTTTGTTCTACTTTTAGGAAAACTGAAGTAGAATTTACATAAAGATAATCATGTAGGTAAAAGTTATATTGCCATGTAATTTTTAAAAACTCTTTGTTATGAAGAATTTGAAAGATATGCTGAAGTAGACAGAGTAGTATAATGAACCTGTCACTCATCCCCCATAACCCATGGCTAATCGCTGTCTTAGTCACATCTTCAACTCTTTCCTTTTTCCCATATTATTTTGAAGTAAATCCCATTTCACCCACAAATATTTTAATATATCTTATTTTAACATGAAATACCAAGATACCATTACTGTACCTTAAAAATTAACAGTAGTTATGCAGTAGCATCAAACTTTCAGTTAGTGTTCACGTGTCCAGTTGTTTCATAAAACTTTTTCTGCAAATTTGGTTTTGAAGAACATCCAGATATGGTCTCTGATTATGATTGGGTTGTATGTATTTTAATTTATTGGTTCCTTGCTTGTTGAAGAAGCTGGGTCATTCATTCTGTCATTGGATTGTAAAGTGAATTTGTTACAGAGGATATTTTATTCTTATTTAGTCAGTTGCCAAATCTTGATGATTTTTCTTGTCAGTGTTTTTATCCTGACATTCCTTTGTATTCTCTTTACCCTCGTTAGGGCCATAATTGCCTTATGGTTAGATCACACATAGACTTCTAACTGGTTCCTGGAACCTACTGATACCAGACCCACCTTCCTTCAGCTCTTACTTCTATAATCTGTCTTTGGAATGGAGAGCATTTATTATTTCTACTAATTAAGAAATGTAACTGCCTGGGTGACATCTTTTCTGTGTTCATCCTGCCCTGTTTCCTAATGCTTGTACAGTTTAGCTTTCTCCTCTGTATTGAGACTTATTTCCTCTTCCTTTAGACTATGGCTACTTGAAAGCCAGAACCCTTTTTGCTCCCTGTGTCTTTTACGCAGGCAGTGCTTTGCACATAGAAAGTGCTCCATAAAAGTCTCTTGATTGATTATAGCCATTCTTTCAGTGCCTGTTCTCAGAAGCCCCCTGTTCTGATGTTATCCCCAGTTAGTAGTCAGAAAGGTGATCTGTGAGTCACAGAGTTGGATTTTTGGAAGAGTTTTTCTCAAGACAGTGGTAGGGCCTGATGAGCCCTCTCCATTCACTTCACCATGTTGAGAGCAGCTTTCTAGTCAGAGAGATTCTTGTCCGCTAGATCCAATCTCTCATTTACTCTCATGGCACCACAGCTTTTGTTTTTCTTTTCCTTTGTCTTTTTAGGGCCGCACCTGGAGCATATGGAGGTTGCCAGGCTAGGGGTCTAACAGGAGCTGTAGCCGCTGGCCTTCACCACAGCCACAGCAATGCGGGCCGCGTCTGCAACCTACACCACAGCTCACGGCAACGCCGGATCCTTAACCCGCTGATTGAAACTGTGTCCTCATGGATACTGTTAGTCAGATTCGTTTCCATTGAGCCATGACAGGAACTCCTTGTTTTGGTTTTCTTGTTTGGATGACAACCTTCTGTTCCAGTGTTGTTTCATGATTATATTTTAAGTTTGCTGTGGACTATACTGTAGGATAGATTTCTTTGAGAAGAATTTCCTGAAGAGTAAATAATTCTATTTGTGATAGAATATTTCCAAGCTGGCATGCTGTAGACTACATTTACCCATAGATGTGTTTTTTTGGCCTGTAGTTTCAGTATTTATAAATCACGGGGTTTCACATAAAAATTCAGGTTTGCAGTTTTTCCTAAACAACCTGAAAATCTGGCATCACTAGGCCTTCTGTCTCCTTTGACAAGGTCATGAGCTCGTCAGGTCCCCAGCTGGTGGACTCCCTCATTTACGTAATTTGCCTGGTCTCTGTGGACCTTTCCATCCAGCCCTTTGTGTAGATCCTTACTGGCTTCAGTCACAAAATATGTCCTTTCCTGACCTTGGTCTGGGGTTTGGAGTACACATTACATTATGAAACCCTTAGCCTCTGCTCTCTAAATATGTTATGTTCTCAATTTTTCTTAAATTTATTAAATTTAGCCATGTGAATTCCACAATTGTTGACATCACTTTGTAAAGTATCAAGTGTTCGACATAATACATC
>PVHT021183556.1:9050591-9086962 GCA_004024745.2 Catagonus wagneri
AATTAAAAAAATTTCCATAGACTGTAACTCCAATTTAGGGTCCTCAATTATTTAAGAGATTAGAGGAGTGGTGATACCAGAAGATTTGAGAGTCTCTGATCCTAAAGGATAATGTGTTAGCCTAGACTCATCATTGTCTAAGCTACTACCCCCCAAAATTTTAGAACATAATCATTTTTTCCCTTGTAAGCAATGTCCTATAAATCAGCTCTAGGTCCCTACAAAAGCCTCTTTAACCCAGGATATAGCTGAGGTGTATAGCACTATTTAGCTAAGACATTTAGGCAAATAACTCTATGAATTCACAGTTCTAACGTAGAATGTCAAGAAATTTAACCTCCTTCTTAGGGAAGGGCACCAAGGATTCCCAGGTTCTAAGCCTTTCTCTTTGTTCTCTTGTTCTTGGTAGAGAGAGGTTGTGGCATGAACAGTGAGAAGAGGATTTGAAGAACTGTGATGGAATTTGAAATTCAGAGTGGGGGGCTTTCAAACAAGATTCAGATGCTAGGGGGGTGAGAGAATGAGCAGCTGTGGAGAAGGAAATTCTGTGGGATTACTTGGAGGCTATAGGGGGATGAACAATCTTACCTGCTTCCTTCTGTGGGTGGAGAGCCTGGAAAAGCCACAGGTTCCTGAAGACTCTCCTGCTCCCACTTCCCTCTTTCCATCCACCCCACAGAGGAGCAAGGAAGGTCTTTTTTCCTTTCTCTCTCCACTTTGGCTTCCTCTGTCTCATCCGTAGAGGGCCCTCAACTGATGTCACTGAAGTAATAGAACAGTTAAAACAGGATAGGAGTGGAGAAGAAGAATTCTGCTTTTTCTGTGGTGAGAGAGGGAGGGAGGTAGGCAGGCTGGAGCTGTAACAAGAGTGAAGGATTCCTAGGCAGTGGTCCAGGCGGAAGGACAGTGCGTGCAGCCAGGACACGTGGATCTTTTTAGTCTGTAATGGCAGATACCTGTTGTCTCTCCAACTGTTTCTTTAGATCTCTTTCGGTTAGGAATTGAGTCCTATCTAATTATCATTATAGTTGAAAGAATTTATGGGTATAGAGTATTTATATGTGGTAGGATCTAGCAGAGCTCAAGCAATACATTTGATGGAAAAACTGTCATGCATATTGTCCTGCTGCCCTAAAAGAAGAGTGGAAAATCTTTAGAATACATCTGATAAAGTGGTGTAGAACTGGGACAGGCTCTGAAAGTCTTTTTAAGAGTGTATGTGGAGAAGGCAAGATTCGACGCTATTTTAACTATAGTTTAACTGATAAATAATTGGAGGGGCTTCAGCCTGCAGTTTCCACTGCCTGAGAATGGCTAGTTCTGATGGCTCTCTGTGTCTCTACTCTACCTTTCAAGAAGGAGCTCCAGGTGTGAGACTCCCAAGCTAGATCTGTTTTTCATAGGGTGGGTTATGTGACATTGTTGTGTCTATACCAGGGTATTTAAAGGGGACAGAAAAGGCAGGAAAAGAGTATAAAAATTGATCTGAAAAAAGCAAGAGCCCTTTGACAAATCAAAGATCAGTAGGATGGAATTGACTGTATGTCAAAAACTTTAACAAAATTTAAAAGTATACGTAAGTAAAAAGATAGGTAGCTATAAAGATTTCATGTGTTAGCAGAATGTAGTAACTGTGAGGGAGAAAAGGATGGCAAGACTAATGTTTACTTTAACTCATAAGTGGAGTAATTCCAATTTCAGGATATCTTTCTTTATGTAGCTAGAACGTTATAGAGTCTTTGTAAGTTAAATTTGTAATGCATAAGCAGTTTTAACTGGAATTCTTTATTTGCAAACGATATTTATATTAATTTGATGCAATAATGTATATGTAAAATATGTCAAAATATATAAAAATCTGCATTAAGGCAGATCTTTTCCTTTTTATTTTTTAAATGCAAAAAAACCCATAAAATAATCAAGTGTTTTAAAAGCAAATTTTATCCTATAAAATGAAAACCATCCTAAGAATCTGTACTTAGTAGTTGCTGTTCTTGTAACTGCACTTTATTATTTTGTCAGACTTAACATACTCCTCTGTGTAGAACACTGAGTGAGTTGATGTTTTGGTCCCATGTAACAAACTTCCTTGCTCAACTTTATTCTCGTCAAATGTCACCACAACAGAAACCCCATATGTAAGCAAAATCTTTGTTCAGTTATAACTACCGCTTAGTCACTAGTCCAGTCATAGCTGCCCTGGTGTGCGGGACTGGAAGCTGCTATATAACGGGAGGAACCAGACATTGTATATACATTTGGTACTGTTTTGCATTAGTCATTCTAATTAATTTATATAAGTAGTAGTACAGGAAAACCCTATTGTGTGAGTGTCCTTTCTCTGAAAGTTAAATTTATTAGGATCAAATCCACATTATAGCCTTCATCCACTTACGTTGGAAAGGATACTTAAAAGTAGGATACTGGGACAGAGACTGGTTCAAGATTAAGTCATACCTTGGCAGTGAACTTGGACTTTGTGTCTTGCCATTTCCATAAGTGTTACCTCTGTTTTCTGACACCGATTTCTTCTTTATCCCCCATATCAGACCCCTCTTACGTACTGCTTCAGATCCTCTTGGCCTCTCTCTCTCCAGAGCCTTTGATCACTTTTCAGCCTTGGCTGTTGCCAGCTCAAACTGGACCCTGACCAACTTGGCATCGACATAATCTGACACCTCATGGCTCACTCCCTTCCCCTTCTGCCCTGGAACTGTAATCCATGAGAAGCCTTTTACTTTGCTTTCTGAGGAATCCGTGCCAAGAACACCTTTTTGTATGTGCTTGGTCTATACACTAAGTGAATTCTCTTGCTTATGTATTACATTATATTATAGTTCATCTGACATATTTTGACCCTACTCTGAACTTAAACATTAGGAAGATATTGGGTCTGTTCTTCATAGTGTAGATTAATTTTTAAATTCATCAACCTCATAAACATCAGGTAAGAACTGGGATCGAAGTGCTGCCAGTGGAATTTAGCCATCATCATTGCTTGTAAGGCAGGTTGGTTGAAGAGCATCAGAGAAGTGTGGCTCAGACCAGGGTTTGGGTTCTGGAACTACCGTTTCCATCTCTGTGCCTTTGGAAGTTTACATGACTTCCCTGAGCTTTCTGTAAAATCAACGTGAGAACACTGTAATATGGATCCGGTAAGGTTGCTTTTGGCATAAATGAGTTATTTATGTAAAATGCCAGGTGCATGGTAGGTACTCAGTAGATGGTAGCTGCTGTTAGTCCATGATTTGTTCTTATCAACTTTCTTCATAAAATTTTTATTCATTGAACTATGTCATATGTTAGGTAATTTTCTTCGGACAACACTGGGGGTACATGCTAGATACTGAGCAAATATTTATTGGCTAGGTTAGACATGTAGTATAAACAATCATATTATGTTCCTAATAACAGTTCATGCCCATTTGCTTTTAATTGGCAATAATCGTAGGTGACGTAAGCTATAACTCAAAGTGTAGTTTCTTAGCCCTCCAGATAGCAAGTACAAGATGTTTATTTCAGGGATGTGGGTTACCTCTGAAGAGCACCAGTTTGCATAGTATTGCCCAGAGCTGGTTTCCTTGTTCTGAGCAAAGAGCTATTATTATCTTAGTCAGGGGAACTTCGTGGTCAAGGTCTTTGAACACTTCGAAGGTGTAAATAATACAGAAATAGCTAGTACTGAGAAGTGAACAGAGAATTTAGTTTTTGGATCTTTTCATGACAAATAGCATCTATATAGGCATTATTACTCTTTAATTTTTTTCTTGAAGTATAGTTGATAATGTGATTATTACAGTGTGTTGGATCCTTTGCAAGAGTTTTACCTACAAGTGCAACAGAACTACCTAAAATAGAAAATAAAGGCACCGTGAGGATCTTAAATTTTCCAGAGAAGGAATGAGTCAGGAAGGTATTACGACTTCCCAACATCACACAGTAAGTGGCAGAGCTGGGGTTTGAACTCAGGTCTGCTTGAGCTCACCTCTCCAAAGCCAGATATACTCAGTGCTTCTTATTTGCCTTGTAAGATTTCAAAGAAGTGTCTCTTCTTTAAACATTTGAAAAAAATATTACAGGTTAAACAAAGTTTAAAAAAGAAAAAAATATAGTTTGTTTAGATTAGAGCAAAACTAGAGACATTCAACAATTACTGATTGATATCTAATGTATGCAACCCTGGCAAGGTGCCTGATATGGGAAAGTATGCCTTTTTTTTTTTTTTTAAAGGATTCACATTCTGGAATTAGGGAAACCCATACACAGCCAGGTATATAATATTTATTTATTCATTCAATAACTGTTTGTTGAATGCCCTCTGTGTGTGTCAGGTTAGTATATAACATTTATTAATTCATCTGTCTCCCAAGGCAACAGAAATGAGAGCAAAAATAAACCAATGGGAACTAATCCAACTGACAAGCTTTTGCACAGCAAAGGAAGCCGTAGAAAACAAAAACAAAGATAACCTCCCAAATGGGAGAAAATAGTTTCAAGTGATGCAACTGACAAGGGCATAATATGTAAAATATACAAAAAGCTTATATAACTCAACAGCAAAAAAACCCAACAACCCAATGGAAAAATGGGCAAAAGACCTGAATTGACATTTCTCCAAAGAAGATATACAGATGGCCAACAGGCACATGAAAAAATGCTCAGCATCACTAATTATTAGAGAAATGCAAGTCAAAACTACTGTGAGTTACCACCTCACACCTGTCAGAATGGCCGTCATTAACAAGTTAACAAATAAATGCTGGAGAGGGTATGCAGAAAAGGGAACCCTCCCTACACTGTTGATGGGAATGTAAATTGGTATAACCGCTATGCAAAACAGTATGGAAGTACCACAGAAAACTAAATATAGAACTACCATATGACCCAGCAATCCCACTCTTGGGCAGATATCCAGACAAAACTTTCCTTTGACAAAGACATATGCACCCATATGTTCACTGCAGCACTATTCACAATAGCCAAGACATGGAAACAAACAACCTCAGTGTCCACTGACAGATGACTGGATTAAGAAGATGTGGTGTATATATACACAGTGGAATACTGCTCAGCCATAAAAAGAACAAAATAATGTCATTTGCAGCAACATGGATGGAACTAGAGACTCTGATATTAAGTAAGATCAGAAAGAGTAAGACAAATACCATATGATATCACTTGTATCTGGAATCTAATATACAGCACAAATGAACCTTTCCACTGAAAAGGAAATCATGGACTTGGAGAAGAGACTTGTGGTTTTTGAGGAGGAGGGAGTGGGATTTGCCGAGGGGGAAGGAGTGGGTTGGACTGGGAGTCTGGGGTTAATAGATGCAAACTGTTCCATTTGGAGTGGATAAGAAATGAGATCCTGCTGTATAGCATTGTGAACTATATCTAGTTACTTGTGATGGAACATAATGGATAGTGTGAGAACAAAATGTATGCATATATATGTGTGTGTGTATGTGAGACTGGGTCACTTTGCTGTACAGTAGAAATTGACAGAACATTGTAAGCCAAATATAATGGAAAAAAAATCATTAAAAAAATTCATCCAATAACACAGCCAGGTATAAAACATTTATTAGTTCATCCAGTAACTGTTTGTTGAATGCCCTGTGTGTGTGTCAGGATAGTATGGACCCTAAGACAACAATGATGAACAGAAGGGAATTTGATCCCAGGTTTCATGGAGCGTCTTCTTTTTTTTTTCTGCTTTTTAGGGCCACACCCGTGTCCTATGGAAGTTCCAGGCTAGGGGTTGAATCGGAGTTGTAGCTGCCTACGCCACAGCAATGCCAGATCTGAGCTGTGTCTGTGACCTACACCGCAGCTCATGACAACTCTGGATCCTTACCCACTGAGCAAGGCCAGGGATCGAACCTGCATCCTTATGGATGCTAGTCAGATTTGTTTCTGCTGAGCCATGAAAGGAACTCCAGAAAAAAAAAAAAAGTATATGTATATGTGTGTGTATATCTATATATCTGATCTTTTTGTCTTTTTAGGGTCACACTCGTGGCATATGGAGGTTCCCAGACTAGGGGTCCAATCAGAGCTATAGCCACTGACCTATGCTATAGCCATAGCAACGCGGGATCCAAGCTGCGTCTGCAGCCTGCACCACAGCTTATGGCAACACCGGATCCTTAACTCACTGAGCGTGGCCAGGGATCGAATGCGCGTCCTCATTGGGTGCTCGTCAGGTTTGTCAACCACTGAGTCATCATGGGAACTCCCCAGAAATATTTTTAAAGATATGTGGTACAGTCATACGTGCTTCCTTATTACTATATTAACAAGATCTAGTGTTGGGAATAACTGCTTTAATTTCAAAGTTGTGATGAGTGTAAGTGCAGCATACATGCAACAGTTGTACTGTGATATGAAAGTAGCTGAGTTTCTGTTGGTGACAAAGTCACTACAGATACATTCATAATTGAGAGTAACTGCTATCTGGGTTAAGATTTCCTTCTCTAGGAGTTCTGGTCATGGCTCAGTGGAGATGAATCTGACTAGCATCTATGAGGACACAGGTTTGATCCCTGGCCTTGCTCAGTGGGATAAGGATCTCGTGTTGCCATGAGCTGTGGTGTAGGTCACAGATACGTTTAGATCCAGTGTTGCTGTGGCATAGGCCAGTGTCTATAGCTCCGATTCTACCCCTAGCCTGGGAATCTCCACATGCCACAGGCGCAGCCCTAAGAAGACCAAAAAAAAAGAAAAAAAAAGATTTCCTGTTCTAGAGTGTGCATTCCTGATTAGACTCTTTCCTGTGTTACCTCATCAACACTGGAGTGTATTTGTGATTAGGATACCAGATGTTAGGTAATTATCCCTACGTGTGGATTGAAATTAACATTTGTCTTTATCACTGCTTTTCTTTTTATGAATAATATAGTAGGATGATGAGACTTCACAAAACAAATACAGTGTGTGAACAGTTCCATAGGAGAGAGCTATGAAATGCTGTGGGATTATGCCGATATATTTTCAAATAAAGACGAGAGGATCTTGCCTAAAGACTAAGAGGATGTAGACAAGAATACAGTGATATGGTGTTAGAAAAAGTGGGGAGAAGCAGTGAAAGTTGTAGTTACTTGCAGTTCTTTAAGGTTGAAAAGGGCATCACAGAAAAATACATGATTTGGGCCTTGTTCTGTATGGTTCAGATAAAGATACTTCAGATATGGAGAATAGTTTGATGATGTGGGTGGAGAGTGGGAAGACTGAGAAGGTTCTTCCACATGTGAGTGACATAATTGTCCAGCCATGGTTGTAAGCAGTTTATACATGTTATTTCATCTTCACAGCACTCCTACTATTATTTGCATTTTTTTGCAGATGGAGAAATAGGCATGGAGAGATTAAATATCTTGCTCAGAGTCAAAACTATGGTTGTCTGGCTCCACTGGACTCAAACGACTCAATACAAGGTTGCACTGATGACAGTGTGGAAGGTAGATTAGGTGGGAGCTTGACTAGAGATAGGAAAATCAGGTCAGAGACTGTGAAATTGATACTGGCAAGAGATGGTAAAGGTGGCCTGAACACTGAGCACTGAGAGCAGATGAAAATAATTATTTTCATCTGGAAAATCTGCACATTGATGTTTTCAAGTCAGGCAACATCCGCAAAATAGGACAGGAACATCCAGTGTTTCTGAGTAGCGATTTTTACCAGCTGGTTTTAAATATGTACTTGGCTGGATGAATGCCTATGTTACACGTATCTCTTCCTGACAGAAGAATATTCATTATGGCTGGGATTTTATTGTTGTCTGTGTTTATTGTGAGCACCCCCGTTAGCCACTTGTCCAGATAAGGACACCAGTGGAAGGATTTGCAACTGCTATGCTCTGTGGTGGTGATTAAGCTTACAGTTGTAAAAGGTACTTAGACTTTATCAGGGCAGAGGAAACATTCAAAGTCTGGTTCATTTGCTGGCACTCAGTTTGAAAAAACTCAGAAGTAGGAGTGAAAGCTTTAGGTCAAGGCAAACTCACAAGACATGCGGGTCTGTAGTAGGATAGGATTGATTCATCTGTATGGCAAATACAGCAAACACTCGACAAAGTCCTCACTTTCCTAGGCCCAGGAAAAGATGTTTCTGGCATTATAGTGAGTTCTCCAATAAACAGAAACAAGAGCGCTCCAAGAATGTGAAGGTACATGACTGCCTGATAGAAAAAAAAGTGGGGTCCATCATTCTCCACATAATAGATGTTCAGAGCTAAATGGGAATTTTAAAAACATACCTCATCCTCATTCTGCATTTACAGAGAGGCTGAGTCGTTTGGTTCCTGGTCTCACAGCTTTCTGTTGGGGGAGTCCAGATTCAGCTGGTGGCCTCATTGATTTGACAGACATTTCTCAGGAACCTATGGGCAGATTTCCCTTACCCACACAATCCTTCCAGCTTTTCACCACTTTTACAGGCTTGGAGAGATGCCTCTTTATCTCACCTCTCTGATATTTCTGGTCAGAAGTAGTGTTGATTTGTTTTTAATCTGCTATAAAGCAGTGAGTGTTTTCAAATCAGTCAAAAAACTAAATGTTTAAAATTTCAGCTTCACGGTCAAATGCGTTCTCCTCCACATTCCCATTTTTTCACGTCTATATTTTTATTTTTCATTTTCATATTGATGGACTAATGGTTTATTTCATTTTTAAATGATTTTTATTTTTTTCCATCACAGCTGGTTTACAGTGTTCTGTCACTTTTCTGCTGTGCAGCAAGGTGACCCAGACACACATTCATATATACATATATACATATTCTTTTTCTCACATTATGCTCTATCATAAGTGACTGGATACAGTTCACAGTGCTATACAGCAGGATCTCACTGCTTATCCACTCCAAATACGATAGTTTGCATCTATTAACCCCAAATTCCCATTCCACCCCACTCCCTCCACCTCCCCCTTGGCAACCACAAGTCTCTTCTCCAAGTCCATGAGTTTCTTTTCGGTGAAAAGGTTCATTTGTGCCATATATTAGATTCGAGATATAAGTGATATCACACAGTATTTGTCTTTCTCTTTCTGGCTTACTTCACTTAGTAAGAGAGTCTTTGGTTCCATCCATGTTGCTGCAAATGGCATTATTTTGTTCTTTTTTATGGCTTAGTAGTATTCCATTGTGTATATAACCACAGCTTTTTTTTTTTTTTTTTTGGTCCTTTTAGGGCCGCACCTGTGGCATATGGAGGTTCCCAGGCTAGGGATCTGATCGGAGCTGTAGCTGCCGACCTATGCCACAGCCACAGCAACACCAGATCCAGGCCACATCTGTAACCTGCACCACAGCTAACGGCAACTCTGGATACTTAACCCACTGAGTGAGGCCAGGGATCGAACCTGCAACCTCATGGTTCCTAGTCGGATTCATTTCTGCTGCACCACAGTGGGAACTCCTATACCATATCTTCTTAATTCATTCATCTGTCAGTACACATTTAGGTTGTTCCCATGTCTTGGCTGTTGCGAATAGTGCTGCAATGAACATGAGGTGCATGTGTCTTTTTCAAGATATATGCCCAAAAGGGGGATTGCTGTGTCACATGGTAGTTCTATGTATGGTTTTCTAAGGTACCTCTATACTGTTTTCCATAGTGGTTGTACCAGTTTACATTCCCACCAACAGTGCAGGAGGATTCCCTTTTCTCTACACCCTCTCCAGCATTTGTTATTTGTGGACTTATTAATGATGGCAAGCTGACAGCTCATAGTAGTTTTGATTTGCGTTTCTCTAATAATTAGTGATGTTGAGCATTGTGTTATGTGCCTTTTGGCCATCTGTATATCTTCTTTGGAGAAATGTCTTTCAGGTCTTTTGCCCATTTTTCCATTGGATTGTTGGTGTTTTTGCTGTTAAGGTTCTTGTATATTTTAGATATTAAGCCCTTGTTAGTTGTATCATTTGAAACTGTTTTCTCCCATTCTGTAGGTTGTCTCTCTCTCTCTTTTTTAATGATTTCCTTTGCTGTGCAAAAGCTTGTCAGTTGGATTAGTTCCCATTGGTTTATTTTTGCTCTTATTTCTGTTGCCTTGGGAAACTGACCTGAGAAAACATTTGTAAGGTTGATGTCTGAGAATGTTTGCCTGTGTTCCCTTCTAGGAGTTTGATGGTGCCTTGTCTTATGTTTAAGTCTTTAAGCCATTTTGAGTTTATTTTTGGGTATGATGTGAAGGTGTGTTCCAGTTTCATTGGTTTACATGAGACTGTCTAGTTTTCCCAGTACCACTTGCTGAAAAGACTGTCTTTTTCCCATTTTATATTCTTGGCTCCTTTGTCGAAGATTAATTGACTATAGGTGTCTGGGTTTATTTCTGGTTTCTCTACTCTGTTCCATCGGTCTGTATGTCTGTTTTGGTACCAGTACCACACTGTCTTGATTACTTGTGGCTTTGTAATATTGCCTGAAGTCTGGGAGAGTTATACTGCCTGCTTGGTTTTTGTTCCTCAGGATTTCTTTGGCAATGCTGGGTCTTTTGTGGTTCCATATAAATTTTTGGATTTATTGTTCTAGTTCTGTGAAAAATGTCAAGGGTAATTTGATAGGGATTGCACTGAATCTGTAGATTGCTTTGGCCATCTATAGATGGCCATTTTTATGGTATTAATTTTTCTAACCTAGGGGCATGGAATATCTTTCCATTTCTTTGAATCCTCTTCAGTTTCCTTGGTTAATGTTTTATGGTTCTTAGCATAAAAGTCTTTCACCTCCTTAGTCAGGTTTGTACCCAGCTTTTAACTTTTTTGGGTGTGATTTTACTTTTTTCGTTTTATTTTTTAATTAATGAATTTTATTGCATTTATAGGTGTACAACAATCATCAAAACCAAATTTTATAGCATTTCCTTCTCAAACTCTCAGTGCATCTCCCCACCCCCCAACCTGTCTCATTTGGAAACCATAAGTTTTTCAAAGGCTGTGAGTCAGTGTCTCTTCTGCAAAGAAGTTCATTGTGTCCTTTTTTTAGATTCCATATTGATAGCATTTGATGTTGGTGTTTCATTGTCTGACTGACTTCACTTAGCATGATAATTTCTAGGTGCATCCATGTTGCTGCAAATGCTGTTATTTCTTTCCTCTTAATGGCTGAGTAATATTCCATTGTGTATATGTACCACATCTTCTTTATCCACTCCTATGTCGATAGACATTTAGGTTGTTTCCATGTCTTGGCTGTTGTATAGAGTGCTGCAGTGAACATTGGAATACATGTCTTTTTGAGTCATGGTTTTCTCTGGAGATGACCAGTAGTGTGATTGCTGGATCAAATGGTAATTCTATTTTTGGTTTTCTGAGGAATCTCCATACTGTTTTCCACAGCAGTTGTCCCAGTTTACATTCCCACCAACAGTGTAATAGGGTTCCTTTTTCTTCACAGTGTCTCCAGAACTTATTGTCTGTAGACTTTCTGATGATGGCCATTTTGGCCAGTGTAAGGTGGTACCTCATAGTGGCTTTGATTTGCATTTCTCTAATAATGAGTGATGTTGAACATCTTTTCATGTGTTTTTTGGCCATGTATGTCTTCTTTGGAGAATTGTCTGTTTAGTTCTTCTGCCCATTTTTGATGGGGTCTTTTGTTTTTTTGATATTGAGCTGTAGGAGGTGTTTTTAAATTTTGGAGATTAATCCCTTGTTAGTCAATTCATTTGCAAATATTTTCTCCCATTCTGTGTGTTGTCTTTTTGTTTTGTTTAGGGTTCCTTTGCTGTGCAGAAACTCTTAAGTTTAATTAAGTCCCATTTGTTTATTTTTGTTTTTATTATTGTCATTACTCTAGGAGGTAGATCTGAGAAGATGTTGCTGTCATTTATGTCAGAGAGTGTTTGGCCTATGTTTTCCTCTAAGAGTTTTATAGTATCTGGTCTTATATCTAGGTCTTTAATCCATTTTGAGTTTATTTTTGTGTATGGTGTTAGGATGTGTTCTAATTTCATTCTTTTACATGTTGTTGTTCAGTTTTCGCAGCAAAACTTACTGAACAGGCTGTCTTTTCTCCATTGTACATTCTTGCCTCCTTTATCATAGATTAGTTGCCTGTAGGTGCATGGGTTTAATCCTGGGCTTTCTATACTATTGCACTGATCTATATTTCTGTCTTTGTGCTAGTACCATACGGTTTTGATGACTGTAGCTTTGTAGTAGAGTCTGAAGTCAGGGAGCCTGATTCCTCCAGCTCCATATTTCTTTTTCAGGATGTCTTTGGCTATTCTGGGTCTTTTGTGCTTCCAAACTTTAAGATATTCAGTTCTGTTTCTGTGAAAAATGTCCTAGGTAATTTGGTAGAGATTGCATTGAATGTGTAGATTGCCTTGGGTAGTATAGTCATTTTGATGATACTTACTCTTCTAATCCGAGAGCATGGTATATCTTTCCATCTGTTGATGTCATCCTTGATTTCTTTCATCAGCATCTTATAGTTTTCAGAGTACAGGTCTTTTGTGTCTTTAGGTAGGTTTATTCCTAAGTATTTGATTCTTTTTGATGCGATGGTAAACGGGATTGCTTCCCTAATTTCTCTTTCTGATCTTTCATTGTTAGTATATAGAAATGCAGTTGATTTCTGTGTATTAATTTTGTATCCTGCAACTTTGCCAAATTCATTGATGAGCTCTGACAGTTTTGTGGTAGAGTCCTTAGGATTCTCTAGGTGTAGTATCATGTCATCTGCAAATAGTGATAGTTTTACTTCTTCCTTTCCATTTTGGATTCCTTTTATTTCTTTTGCTTCTCTGATTGCTGGGGCTAGGACTTCCAGAACTGTGTTGAATAGTAGTGGCGAGAGTGGACATCCCTGTCTTGTTCCTGATCTCAGCAGGAATTCTTTCAGCTTTTCACCATTGAGAATGATGTTAGCTCTGGGTTTGTCATAGATGGCCTTTATTATGTTGAGGTAGTTTCCCCCTAGGCCCACTTTCTGAAGGGTTTTTATCAGAAATGAGTATTGGATTTTGTCAAAGGCTTTTTCAGCATCTATGGAGAGGATCATATGGTTTTTATTCTTCAGTTTAACGTGGTGTATCACACTGATTGATTTGTGAATATTGAAGAATACTTGCATCCCTGGGATAAATCCCACTTGATTGTGATGTACAATCCTTTTAATGTATTGTTGAATTCGGTTGGCTAGTATTTTGTTGAGGATCTTTGCATCTGTGTTCATCAGTGAGATTGGCCTGTAATTTTCTTTTTTTGTGGTATCTTTGTCTGGTTTTGGTATGAGGGTGATGGTTGCCTCATAGAATGAGTTTGGGAGTGTCCCTTCCTCTGCAATTTTTTGGAAGAGTTTCAGAAGTATAGGCATTAGCTCTTCTCTACATGTTTGACAGAATTCACCTGTGAAGCCATTTGATCCTGGACTTTTGTTTGTTGGAAGTTTTTTAATCGCAGTTTCAATTTCAGAACTTGTGATTGGTCTATTCATATTTTCTATTTCATCTCGGTTTAGTCTTGGGAGATTGTACTTTTCTAAGAATTTGTCCATTTCTTCTAGGTTTTCCATTTTATTGCCATATAGTTGCATATAGTAGTCTCTTATGATCCTTTGTATTTCTGTGATGTCTGTTGTTACTTCTTTTTCATTTCTAATTTTATTGATTTGTGTCCTTTCTCTTTTTTTCTTGGTAAGTCTGGCCAAGTGTTTATCAATTTTGTTGATCTTTTCGAAGAACCAGCTTTTAGTTTCATTGATCTTTTCTATGGTTTTCTTTGTTTCTATTTCATTGATTTCTGCTCTGATCTTTATGATTTCTTTTCTTTTACTAACTTAAGGTCCTGTCGGTTCTTCCCTCTCTAGCTGCTTTAGATGTAAAGTTAGGTTGTTCATGTGAGCTTTTTCTTGTTTCCTGAGGTAGGCTTGCATTGCTATAAACTTTCCTCTTAGAACTGCTTTTGCTGCATCCCAGAGGTTTTGGGGTGTTGTATCTTTGTTGTCATTTGCTTCTAGGTATTTTTTAATTTCCTCTTTGATTTCTTCAGTGATCCATTGGTTGTTTAGTAGCATGTTGTTTAGTCTCCACGTGTTTGTATTTTTTGCCATTTTTTTCTTGTTGTTGATTTCCAGTCGTATAGCATTGTGGTCAGAGAAGATGCTTGATATGATTTCAATTTTCTCAAAGTTACCGAGGCTTGATTTATAGCCCAGAATGTGATCAATCTTAGAGAATGTTCCGTGCGCACTTGTGTTCTGTGCGCACTTGAGAAGAATGTGTATTCTGTTGCTTTTGGATGGAATGTCCTATAAATATCTATTAAGTCCATCTGATCTAATGCTTCATTCAGGGCCTGTGTTTCCTTATTGATTTTCTGTCTGGATGACCTGTGCATTGCTGTAAGTGGGGTGTTAAAGTCCCCCACTATGATGGTGTTATTGTTGATTTCTCCTTTTAAGGTTGTTAGCAGTTGCCTTATGTATTGTGGTGATCCTGTGTTGGGTGCATAGATATTTAAAATTGTTATATCTTCTTCTTGGATTGATCCTTTGATCATTATGTAGTGCCCTTCCTTGTCTCTTACAACGTTCTTCATTTTAAAGTCTATTTTGTCTGATAGGAGTATTGCTTCTCTGGCTTTCTTTTGATTCCCGTTTGCATGGAATATTTTCTTCCATCCTCTCACTTTCAATTTGTATGTGTCCCTAGAAGTGAAGTGGGTCTCCTGAAGACAGCATATATATGGGTCTTGTTTTTGTATCCATTTGGCCAGTCTGTGTCTTTTGGTTGGGCATTCAGTCCATTAACATTTAAGGTAATTATTGGTATATATGTTCTTATTGCCATTGTATTAACTATTTGGGGTTTTTGTTGTTCTTTTCCTTTATTCTCTTGTTGTCTCCTCTCACAAGATGGCTATCTTTAATGTTGTATTTGAGTTGATTTTTCTTATTTGTTTGTGTATCAATTGAAATTTTCTGGTTTGCAATTACCCTGAAGTTTTGATATAGAAGTCTATATATAAGTGAAATTGTTTTAAGTTGTTGGTTTCTTAATTTCAAGTGCATCTCCAGTGACCTGCAATTATGCTCTCTTGTCATGATTTCTGATTTTGGTAGCATAATTGTGCATGGATAATTTAGTATCTTTACTGTATATATGCCTTTACTGGTGAGCCTTGTCATTTGTGGTGTTTTTGTTTCTGGTTGTGGCCTTTTCTTTTTTGCCTAGAGATGTTTGTTTAAGATTTGTTGTAAAGCTGGTTTAGTGTTGCAGAAATCTCTTAGCTTTTGCTTATCTGTAAAGGTTTTGATCTCTCCTTCAAATCTGAATGAGAGCCTTGCTGGGTAAAGTAATCTTGGTTGGAAGTTTTTCCCTTTCATCACATTAAGTATATCATGCCACTCCCTTCTGGCCTGCAGAGTTTCAGCTGAAAAATCTGCTGATAACCTTATTGGAGTTCCCTTGTATGTCATTCGTTTCTTTTCCCTAGCTGCTTTCAATATTTTCTCTTTGTCTTTAATTTTGGTCATTTCAATTAATGTGTGTCTTGGGGTGTTCCTCCTTGGGTTTATTTTATATGGTACTTGTTGCACGTCCTGGATTTGAGTGAGTGGTTCCTTTCCCATATTAGTGAAGTTTTCATCTATTATCTCTTCAAATATTTTTTCTGTCCCCTTCTCTCTCTCTTCTCCCTCTGGCACCCCTATAATATGGATGTTGGTGCGTTTAACATTATCCCAGAGTTCTCTAAGACTCTCCTCACTTCCTTTCAATCTTTTATCTCTTTTCTCTTCTGCATTAGTGATTTTCACTAATCTGTCCTCCACCTCACTGATTTGTTCTTCTGCCTCCTATATTCTACTGTTGGCTGCTTCTAATGATTTTTTTATTCCAGTTATTGTATTTTGCATCTCTTCTTGTTTAATTTTTACAGCTTGTATTTCTTTGCTCAGTGTTTCCTGTAAATTACCAATCTTTGCCTCCAGTTTATTTCCAATGCCTTGCATCATCTTCAGCATTCACAGTCTAAAGTCTCTTTCTGGAAGGCTGATAATCTCCTCATCTCTGAGCTGTTTTTCTGGACTTTTCTCTTTCTCCCTTATCTGAGTTAGAGTTTTCTGCCTTTTCAGTTTTATAGGTTTTTGGTGCGGTGACCTTTTTGCCGACAATAGAGTTGTAGCTTCTCTTAGTTCAGGTTTTTGCCTCCCCTGTGGCTAAAGTTGGTATGGAGTGGGCTTGCTGTAGGCAGCCTGTCTACCAATGGGTGGGACTGTGATCCCACTTGGATTATTGTTTGGCCTGGGGCTTCTCAGCACTGATGGGAGGGACCAGATTTTCCCAGAAATGGTCCCCTCCAGAGAAATGCAGGCTGATGAATGTTCCTGAGAGCTTCACTTCCAATGTCCTTCCCCCACAACAAGCCACAGTCACCCCTGTTTTCCCAGGAGATCCTCCAAGAATTGCAGTCAGGTTCCACCTGTATTCCTATGGGGACTTTGCTTTGCCCTGGGACCCAGTGCATGTGAAAGTCTGTGTGTGCCTTTCAAGAATGGGGTCTCTGTTTCCCCTAGTCCTGTGGAGCTCCTGCACACAAGCCCCACTGGCCTTCAATGCCAAGTGCTCCGGGGCCTCTTTCTCCCTGTGCCAGATCCCCAGGCTTGGGGATTTGATGTGGGGCTCAGAACTCTCAGTCCTGTAGCTGAGTCTCTGTGATACAGTTACTTTCCAGTCTGTGGGGTTTCCCACCCGGGAGGTATGGGGTTGTTTCTATCATGTAATAACCCCTCCTACCTCTTTATGTGTTCTTCTCTTTGTCTTCTGGAGTAGAATATCTTTTTTTGGAAGTTTACAGTCCATTTGGTTGAACGCTGCTAGACATTTGCTTGTAGTTTTTGTTGTTTCTTGGGAGAGAAGTTGAGCTCCAGTCCTTCTATTCCACCATCTTAATCCAGTCTCCTCCCAGATCATTTTTTTACGCCATTTGCTTCAGATTTTTGATGTGCCTTATTGAATAAGGTAGTTGAAAGCTATTGTAATTAAATCATGTCATGAAGTATTCATTTCAATCACAGTCAATCCTCATTTCAAGCTATAAAATACTTAATATTTTCAGGAGTTCCCGTCATGTTTCAGTGGTTAACAAATCCGACTAGGAACCATGAGGTTTTGGGTTCGATCCCTGGCCTTGCTCTGTGGGTTAAGCATCCGGCACTGCGATGAGATGTGGTATGCATTGCAGACGTAACTTGGATCCCGTGTTGCTGTGGCTGTAGCATAGACCAGCAGCTACAGCTCCGATTAGACCCCTACCTAGCCTCGGAACCTCTATATGCCACGGATGTAGCCCTAGAAAAGGCAAAAAGACAAAAAAAATTTTTTTTAATGTTTTCTGCCACCTGTTAACAGAAAACATTTTATGTCAACTACTAGAGTGGTTTTACAGTTCTATATACAGTCAGCCCATTGTATCCACGGGTTACACATCTGTAGATTCAACAAACTACGGGTCAAAAAAAAAAAAAATTCCAGGAAGTTCCAAAAAGCAAAACTTGAGTTTCTTACCAGGCCACAGTATACATAGCATTTACATTGTATTTACAGCAGTTTACATAACATTTACATCGTGTGAAAGTATCGTAAGTAATCTAGAGGTGATTCAAAGTATATATGCAAATTCCGTACTATTTTATATAAGGGGCTTGAGCATCCTCATGTTTTACTGTCTGTGAGGGGTTCTGGAATCCCACTTGTACTCTTCTCTTTCATTAAATATGTAGGAAAAGTCTTATCTTGATGTTTAAAAAGGTTAATGGATGTTTTTCCTCATTCTTACTTGAGGAAAAGTAAGTTATTTAAAAAAACTCAATATACCAGTTTGATATACTTATTAGCCCAAAGAATATTATATCTTTATTATCATACTCCTTGTTTTGTAAATAGCTTCTAGCTTTAGTTACACATTAAATGTTATTATTACAGATCAATTAATGAGAAACATATTGATCCATCTTTTATCTGTTTTAAATTACTCGATGCAAATAATTTAAATTCTTAATGACTTAGTAATCCAGCTTACAGAATGTATTCTATAATATAGATCTCCTTGAAATGAGTGTTAAAACTTTGTTTTGTCATTTTTGCCTTTTTCTAGGGCCGCATATGGAGGTTCCCAGGCCAGGGGTCTAACAGGAGCTGTAGCTGCCAGCCTATGCCACAGCCACAGCAACGCGGGATCTGAGCCGCGTCTGCAACCAACACCATAGCTCACGGCAATGCAGGATCCTTAACCCACTGATCGAGGCCAGGGATCGAACCCACAACGTCATCGTTCCTAGTCGGATTTGTTAACCACTGAGCCACGACGGAAACTCCCCAAGTATTAAAACTTTTATTTGAATTTAAAAAATGAGCTCAGGTTATTTTGTACAGAAAATGTGTTTGATTTACCTGGTTATTTTGACAATAAGATAATCAAGATTCAATAAGATATGTAAGATATGGATTTGATAATAAAGCCACATTCTAGTTAGTTTATAGGGCAAACTGTTCCATAAATTGAATCAGCCAAATATGCAGCTTCAGTGTTTTAATGAAAATATATTTAAAACACATCTTAAAGTGAAATAATTTTGTTAAACAGTATTATTTTATCATAGGTATAATGAAGTTAACGAGATTTGATTTTTTCTCAACCCTTTCTTAATTTTAGAGGTCAGGCAAAGTTCCATTAAGTGAAACAATAGCAGCTGTGATTAACTTGATAAGTTATGATAAAGTCCTTGGCATCTATCCAAGAAACTGAGAAAATGAGCACTCTATGACCTGGGTCATAACTCCTTTTGCAAGTTAGATAGTTCCAGTTTTTGCTCTCAGAAGTCCTAATTTATTCGTTAGCTTATAGATCCTTAAACTAATATTCGGTGGTAGATGATTATGTGATTTTTTTATATGTACCATGGCAAGAATGTAAATATTTGAGTGACATTGCTATAACAAACCTCTTCCCAGTCCAGTCCTCTTAGATATTTGAGCAGGGTTTTCAGTGCTTTACTTCTGTGCAAAAGAAAGTGGGAGTAAAGTTAATGCTCAGTGCCCTCTCATATCAGTAGGAAGTTATAGTCATCCCATGAACTTATTCCATTAAAGAATATCAAAATTTATATTCTTTTCTGACCCATTGTGTGCTACTAATAATTGTATTATTCAAAGGAGAAGAGTAAATAGTTCAAAGGAGAAGAGTAACCAAAGAAATTTAAAATTTTAATTTATATAGCTGCTTTTGCAGAAAAGAATGATAGAATGGTTAACAAAAGACTTTACATTAGGATGAAATACTTTGTGAAATGTGAAATGGAATTTAGAGGCCAAGTTTTTTTTTTTTTTTTTTAATTTCTTTGCCTTCAGATCCTCAAGTTGGTCTAGATGTTGGGCAGATGATTTCACATCACTGGATGGGTTCATGAAAAAGTAGTAATGGTGTGAAATTGACTATTAAGGAACAGGTTTTTTTTTTGCTTTTTTTAGGGTCACACCCACGGCATATGGAGGTTCCCAGGGGTCTGATAGGAGCTACAGCTGCCGGCCTACGCCACAGCCACAGCAACGCCAGATCCGATCTGCGTTTGTGGCCTACGTCACAGCTCAAAGCAACGCCGAATAGTTAACCCACTGAGCAAGGCCAGGGATCGAACACTCAATCTCATGATTCCTAGTCAGATTCGTTAACCACTGCGCCATGACGGGAACTCCAAAGAAGAGTTTTTTCATTTAAAAAATAGTGGGTAGTATCATAAAATATCATTATCTAAATTTATAAAAATTTATGGTACTTGGATTCCAATGGATATACTGCAGGAATTCTATTTTAAATTATAGTATCTCAGAAGTTATATTCTTTGCAGCTATTCAAACTCACTTTTGAAAAATTTTATAGGACCACTTTAAAAATATATGAGGATGTTTTGGGGGGTTACATGAACAAAAAAAAATCATGAGTATTGCTCCAGGTTTGTGTACACTTAACACTTATTAGCCTTAGATATATATTCAAATCCCTGAGGGGATTTGAACTTAGATATACAAGCTTTTTACCTACTGTTTGATTTTTACATTATTTTAATTTCTTCTATGATCATTTCTGTGGCGTTTTTACATAACATATTGAAACTTGTATTTCTTATTAAATCAACTTTAAACTTTGTCTCTTCACTCTTTTTCAAGATGAGACCCTGCCCCTTCTCTTTTCTATACTCTTTCATGGCCCATTTGCTTTATTCATAAGTTGACATTATTTTATATGTATTTATGTACATATTCTTCCATCCATCTACCTGTTCAGCAGCTTGTGTGCTCATCCATCCGTCCGTCCATCCATCCATCCATCCGTCCGTCCGGTTATCTGTCTATTGCTCTCAGTGCTAAACCAAATAGTGTGTTGGGTTTGCTTGTTTTTCTCTGGGTTCATATTACAACCTATAGGCTATTTGATGGAGTGTGTTCTAGCATAAAGTTTAAATAAGTTCTCTTTTCTCAAATTCCATCAGTGTTTTCAGATTATGCCATATTTTAGACCATGACTCACTTGAATACCTTTTTATTTTTCTTACAATTTTATTGTTTTAGTATATTCATAATTTTTTCTCTCCAACTCTTAGTTATACCATTCTGTTAATTTCCTCCAAAAGTCTCTATCTCAGAACCTTCTGTCTTGTGTTGCCTTCTAAATTTGCTTCTGTGTAACTATTATCTAAAATTTGGTGAGGATGGACTAACATTTTCTGTCTCATACATTTTTAGATCATGCTTTCTTAAGGAAACTGGTAGTTTAGAGCCTAACATGTACCAATACAGGCAGGACAAGATGTTAAATAATATACATAGGAAAAGTGGTATCCGGAGATCTGAGAAGAGGCTTATAAGGAAAGATTTTATTTTAGACAGAATGTAGTCCTGGTTAACCTAACCCCTGGTCTCTCATTTCAGTAAACATTCGTTGAATGCCTACAATTTGGCAGGCACAGGGCTAAATTCAGGTGCCGAGATACCAAGATGAAGGAGCTGGGGTGCGGCAGCTGGCTACAGGCACACCTGTAAGCAATTAATACAATGTAGTACGTGTTATAAGGAAACATATTCAAAGAGTTCTGGGAACCTTACGTTTTCATCTTCAATTGCTGTAATTCTCTTATGCCTTCCCATAAGCACATTATAACTGTGCTCATGATGTCCCAAGATGCAAGGGGTGTTTCAGATAGGAAACAGCTTAAGAAGGTCAAAGGGGATTCAGTTGATACCCATAAAAGAGGGAAGTGGGGAGAAGTGGTATTAGAAAAAGCCACCAAACTTATTAGTGAGTGACAGATCCAAACAATACAGCAAAGTATAATGAACCATCTCGGGGGCAGGGAGGATGTGTCTTCACATCCCTCAGCCCTGGAAAGAAATCATACTACTGCAAGTGAATTTTGGATTGGTGGAGGTTTTAAACTAGGCACCTTATGCCTTGTCTCCTTTGGACCAGCTCTTATTTTGGAGTTTTCTCCAAACTAGTTCACCGAGGAGTGAAATAAGATATTTTACTCCTCTCTTAGTTTTGAAAGAGATTCTCTCTATTGAGATTCTAGGGATCCCACAATACCTCCTTTTTCCCCTCATCCCAGTTCTGAACTGAGTTAGTCATGGGGATCAATAGATAGAGACAGGAAACATACAAAGCAAAAATAAAACACATGCTACTTACTATGTGCCAGGCCCTGTTCTAATCTCCACAGCAATCCTATGACATAGGTTCTCGTTATGTACATTTTACAGATAAGGGGAACTCGAGTTTAGATAGGCTAGATTAGGTTAGTTGCTCAAGGTGACATAGTAAATGGTGGAACCAGGATTCACGATTGGACAGTTTGATTCCAGAGCCCAGGCTCTTTACCACTGTGTTTTCTGTGTCTTATTTCACTTGGGGTCCTGAGAGAGCTGTTGGAGAAAGTGGCTTTAGGACTGCTGGCCAAGTGGGTCTCCTGATACCTCTCTCTAAATTAGACTTGCCCAGGCAGCCGGCCCTGCAGGTCTGCCCGGCGATGTGGAGGTGCAGAGCCCCCGCACCCAATTCCTTCTCCTGAGCACCACTGACCTGCCTTCCCCAGGAGGACGGTGAGTAGCCTAGAGACATCAGGAGTGTTCTTGTTCTTCTGCATGAGGGAGAATATATTCTCTCCCTCTCTCCCTAGCACTCTTGGTTCATTTGAGACCAGCTCTGCTTTTTTTTTTTTTTTTTTTTTTTGGAGTTAGCATAGGTTGGGCAAGAACCAGAGAAAAGGGCAGTCTTCCAACAAACAAGACTTGTACTAAGCATCTGAAGGTCACATATCAGCTCTGTGCCATTATATATATTTATCCATGTAGGTTTCCTTCATTTGTATCCCACTTTCTTATACAAGGAAAAAAAGCAACAGACCCCCCCCCCCAAAAAAAAAATCAGGTCATTTCAGCAAGTATTCTTTGGAGTTTCTGGAAACATACAAGGCTGTCTTTAATTTGTTCTCCCACATCACTTGCCATGGAGAGAGGGAGGCAGAATGGTAAAGTAGAAAAGCATGATTATAGAGTGAGAAACTTAGGTTTGAATCCCAGCTTTACCACTGACCAAATTATTTAACTTCTCTGTGCTATTCTTTCCCTATTACTCTATAAAATAGAGAGTGTATGACCTGCCAGTATGGGGGGTGTGAAGATTAGAACTGAAGTATACCAGGTAATTGCCACACAGTAATATAAGATAGCTTCTGTCGTAGTAAAGATATGAAAAATTCCAGACTTACACTTGTGAAATGCTTAACAAATAACTTAAGCAGTTGTATACAAGCAGGTTTCTTAGGCTTAAGTCTCCTTTTTACTGGGAAAGGGGAATAGTGATTAATACTTGAGCATTTTGTCTGGTTATTGCAAACACACTCATGTATGAAGGTGAGTATACAAAACTAATTTGCAGGTGTACCTTAAGAATTCATATTCGTATTTACCTTTTTTTTTTTTTGGTCTTTTTTTTTTTGTCTTTTCAGGGCTGCGCCCACAGCATATGTAGGTTCCCAGGCCAGGGGTCTAATCGGAGCTGTAGCCACCGGCCTATGCCACAGCCACAGCAACACGGGATCTGAGCCGCGCCTGCAACCTACACCACAGTTCATGGCAACGCCGGATCCTTAACCCACTGAATGAGGCCAGGGATCAAACCCACAACCTCATGGTTCCTAGTCAGATTTGTTAACCACTGAGCCATGATGGGAACTCCCTCATTTATTCTTGCATTCAAAAACTTCCAATGCTTTTTTCTTTGTCCCTCAAACTAATGCCTAAAAAGATTGCTGCTGCTTTCTTCAAAGCATTTTGGTTGAGTTGAACAATATCCTAAGTTCTGAAGCTATACTGCTTCTTGATTAAGTGTATCTTGGGACATGAAATAACTAAAGGGATGTAGGTGTGTTTTTAAATTCACTAAGCCCTTTCCCATGTTGTGTGTCACCCCTTCCCCCACTCCATGCTGCACAGAAAATGATTTATTTTGCTTGTTTGTTAGGTAGGCTTGACAAGTCTATTCAACTTGAATCCCCCTTCGCCATGCACTTAGCCTGCTGACACTAGAACATAATTCCTTCAGGCTTGCTTGCCTATTCAGGAAACCAGACTTCATGAAGGAGAGGAGAAGCAAAAACATGAAAAACCAACACAAGGAAGGATGAGCCACTCTACACAATTTGCTCTAGCAACTTGGTACTGGAAAGAAAATTCAGTATTGGGATTATCATCCCATAAGACCTACAAGCATTTGATTGTGTCCCTTCGACAGAGTATTGTTTCTGCCTTGGCTTGAATTCTCAGTCTAATATCTGTTGACCTTGATTAAGTTGCTTAATCTTTCTGAGCCTCAGTTTCCTCACTTATGAAATAAGGATGATAACAAGATTTATCCTTTAGGGTGGTTATAAGGATTAAAGAAAAGAATACATGGACATAGTGCTTGGACCTGATAAAAGTACAAACATGTATTGAATCTAGATTTGAACTCCCGTCTGCCTAGCTCCCAAGCCACGTTCTTTCCCCACTCCATGTGGTACTGGACGGCAGTGTGAAGTAGTTTATGTAGGTGGTAGCCTGGTTCCTGAAGTAATGGAGAGGTTTGATGAGGTTAAGTGACCACTGGAATCACAAAGCTAATGCAAGGCAGAATGGAAACTGAATGAAAGGTTTCTAATTGCAAGTGTTGACTACTTTTCCCTGTGGCATCACACCTTGAGGATAGATCTTTAATGATTTGTTATCTTATCAGGTACATTGCAAACTTCTTAGGATTTCAGCTGTTAAGTCCATGGTGCCACTGGAGTATAGATGCCTAACTAGTTGGAAACTCAGGACTTAATGTAATAAGGATGACTTTGGCATAATGACTCACGTGTATATGTTGAATCATCCAGTGTGGACATTAGTAATAAAATAAAATTTACTAAAATAAATTTATACATACTAAGCTTAGTTCAAAGAAGATTAACCTATAAGTTCCCTTGTGGCTCAGCGGTAACCAGTCTCACTAGTATCCATGAGGATACGGGTTTGATCCCTGGCCTTGCTCAGTGGGTTAAGGATCTGATGTTGCCATGAACTGTGGTGTAGGTTGCAGATGCAGCTTGAATTTGGCATCACTGTAGCTGTGGTGTAGGCCTATGGCTAGAGCTCTGATTCAACCCCTAGCCTGGGAACTTCCATATATTTAACTTCCTGGGTGGGGCCCTAAAAAGACCAAAAAAAAAAAAAAAAAGCCCAATAAAACAAAAACCCCCCAAAAGAAGATCAACCTGAATTTCAAATGGGCAGTTTTACACTTAGAGATCATAAAATAAATAATAAACGTGTGAAGTTAAATATGTGATGACCATATAACCTAGCAGTTTTACTCTTAGGTATCCAACATAGATAAAAATGAACGTCTTAAAGACCATGAAGAGCTTAGAAATGGTTAAAGAGAGAAAAGCAGTGAACAAAATAATAGAAATGGTACAGAGAAATAATTATGAATGAAAATAAGGGAAACTTGGGTTTGACCAGGAAAACTCCTTTTACTAGCCTAAAAATAGAGATAGAAATTAGACTGTGAGACTTTCTCTGTTCTTTAAAGTGAAATATAAGTACATCTTGAAAGGCTCTCGGCCTCTTTGGTCATTGTGGGCATGCCAATTAAAATCTCAGCGACACTCCACACCCACTTGAGTGGCCATCTGTGTCAGGCAGAGCTTGCTAAGTGAGGGTGACGGTGTGGAGCATCTGTGACTGCCGCTTGTTGACAGTGGGAATGTAAACAGGTAGACACATTTAGGAAAACAGTTTGATTCCTGTAATGGTAGATACAGACTGACTCTATAACCCAACAGTTCTTCTCTTACGTTTCTCTACTTGCATGGTTATATAGAAATAAAAATAAATGTCTACACAAAGACTTTTTCTTAAGTGTTCATAGCAGCACTATTCATAATACCCCCAAACTGGAAACAGTCTAAATGCCTGTCGGCTAGTGAGAGGATAAACAAAGTACTGTTCCACAGGAATGAAAAGGCACAGTGAACTGATAATGTGCTACAACATGGATGGACCTCAAAACATGCCTGAGTTGATGCACAAGACCACATACTATATAGTTCCATTTACATGAAATGTTCACGAAAGGAGGAGGACAGAAAGCAGATCAGTGGTTGCCTGTGGCTGGGGGAAGGACCTGGGACTGAGTGCAGTCAGGCGTGAGGGAACTCTTGGGTGTGTTGGAAGTGTTCTCAAAGTAGATTGTGGTGAGGGGTGCAGAACTCTGCATTTCCTAAAAGGCATTGAGTTGTTCGTCTAGCATGGATCATTTTATGGTCTGCCATTAAGACTTTAGAACTACGTAAACAGATATTTAGAATATGTTAGGTTATTTTTATCTTTAAAATTATTGCATGTTTTAAAGATATGAGAAAATTGCTTAAGAAAATACCAAGGTTTAACTGAACTCTCACTTTGTGATTTATTTATATTTAGTGGTTAACTCCTCTTCCCAATCTTCCTTCAGGAGCCAATTAGCCAGTTTTTTTCTTCAGTTAACCAACTGGTTATATCACACAATGGATAAAGAAACCGGGGTGACTGTGCAGATGCATGTAGTTTAAGAAATCCTTTTTGTCTAATATAGGGATTTCTGGCTTTTGCTGGTCTAGGCATTTTGGGTTCCTCAAAATATCTATCTCTATAGTTTTGTTCTTCATCTGTAAAACGTTGCTACTTCCTGCTAGTGGCCTGATTTAATCCTTAATCCTTTTTCCTCTTTCTATATCTTCATTTTTTTTTTTGTTCCACAAATGACCAAGGGTTTTTGTTATTTTGACTTCTTTATTATTCCTTTGCCTTTTAAGATTACTTGCAAACATGGAAGTGATGGAAGCTTAGTTTATTTTGAATGACATAAAGCATTTCTTTTGGGAAATGTTGTAAGGTGAAAATTCCTGCTTAGAGAAAAAAAAGAGTTGTGGTAATTATGCATTGAGGATTTTTTCCTTCAAATTTTAGGTTTTACTTTTAGTAGAAAAATGATAGAATGTTTGGGTCTGTGACCCGTAGCAGGTAACTCCACATTAGTTTGGGGGAGAAGAGAATAATATCAATAACGTAATTAAAACTGATTAAAAATACAAGTTCAAATTTGATTTGGAGGCTTACAGTGGAAAGGTATAGGCTGGCAGCTACAGCTCCGATGTGACTCCTAGCCTGGGAACCTCCATATGCCACGGGTGCAGCCCTAAAAAAGTTAGGCTATAAGATATCCTCATTTTTGTTACATATGATGAATATAAAGTACTTAATACAGTGCTTCGTGCTCAGTTGTTACTCCATCAAAATAACTCTATGGTAAGCTTGTGTCTACATGATTCTGAGTTAGAATAGTCCAAATTGAGGCGTTGCCCCAGCTTTCCTAGGTGTGAGACATTGGAAACTCCTTATGAGTAACTTACTCATGGATTGGCTGGATCTTTTTTTTTTTTTTTTTTGCATTTTAGGGCCACACCCACGACATAAGGAGGTTTCCAGGCTAGGGGTCGAATCGGAGCTATAGCTGTCGGCCTACGCCACAGCCACAGCAATGCAGGATCCGAGACGTGTCTGTGACCTACACCACAGCTCATGGCAACAGTGGATCCTTAAGTCACTAAACAAGGCAAGGTATCGAACCCGCAACCTCATGGTTCCTAGTCAGATTCGTTTCTGCTGTGCCATGATGGGAACTCCGATCTTCATTCGTTCTTAAGCTATATTACACTGGGGCCAGAATAGCCTTTATTCTAGGGTGAGTTTAGCTCTCCTAAATTGTGGCCTTTTCTGGGCTCTGTACCAAATGCCTGCTAGTGTTGAAGGATTTCTTTCCAACTGTGGCTGGTTGTCCCTCCTTATGTCTCTGGGCCCCGAAAGAGCTCTGGAAACGATTCCATGTATACAGCTACTTCTCCAGTAGTAGTTCTTTCCTGCATAGTTTTTAATGGCTTCTTAGAGCCTCACCTTCTGTGTGTGCAGTTGAGCATCAGTCCAAGACCGAAGGGAAATCCATGGAGATTCCTGCGATTTTTCCTCTGAATGGCCTCCTTCTCTCTGGCCAGCAAATTCCTGATGCCTCAGCTTCTCAGACATCTGGTCTCTGGCTACCATGTTCTGGCTTGGGTTTCCTCTCCCTGGACCGAGTGTCTCTAAGTAGGAAGCAGGGCAATTGTAAGGCACACCTCCCTTGTTTTCCTTCTCTCTGAGACATACTCCCACACTGCCTATTATCCATTGTCTGAAAACATTTGGTCCGTATCTTTTGTACAGTTTTCTTGTTTATGGCTTGAGAGGTGGAACCAGTTTTTCTGTCATGACTAGAGTTTTGGGCTCATTGTTAACTACCTGTTGAATATTGAGGAGAAACTTTTTTTTTTTTTGCTGATCCTATAGCAAACAATAATTGAAAGTCAGTGTATTTTTTATATACATAAAACAAGTGATACTTTTGCGTACATTAGAAGAAGTGGCGCCTCTGGCCAGACCAGTTAGAAACAGGCATCTCTCTGAGCTGCCACAGCCTGGTGAGAAGCAAATGACACCTTTGTTTTTGAGCCCCTTCATTTGCTGTGAGCCTTTAGTGCTTGGCCATTGCAGCAGGGGCTGTGCTTTAGCCACCCCATCCCCCACCCCCACACTGTGCTTCTGAGCCAGCTGCCTTTGGTCCACAGACGAACGCTATGTACCTGGCCACGTAGTCTGACTCTACCTGGTACAACTCTTCCTAGTACAGCTCTTCCATGTAGTCTGACTCTACCTGGTATAGCTCTTCCTCCAGCAGCATTTGGTATATAATTTGCTGGAGGGCAAGTGAAAATTAATACTGTTATTCTGAAATATTTGTACTCTGCTTGTACCTCATATATCAATGAAAACTTACTGAAAAATTCTTTTTCTGTATTCCCCATTCAAAAACGGGGTTAAATAAATTTAGCAGGAAGTTAAAGGGAAAAAGACAAGGCAAAAGGTCACTCAACATCATTTTATTTTGAATTGCCATGGAAGAAATCTCAGGAATGCATTTTAATATATCTCTTAAGAGCAAATGTCTTGAAAAGTTCTCAATAGTTTGTCTGAAAAAAATATCTGCCACACACTTTATGTTTTCATAAAACTGAATAAAATGGAGTCCTATAAATTTGGAGAGAGGGGAGATGTTTTCTGGAGGTCATTATTTTGAGCAATGAGGCTGGAAGGAGGTGGTACTGGGTGTGTTTGGGTGTGATCTCACTTGAGAAGGTCCAGAACAAACTCCTCTGCTGGTGTTGCCTACAAGAAACTCTTACCCACATAGCACTCTGTGTGAGGGGCTGGCTTGACAGGACTGGCTTTGTGCCCTGGAAAGGTATTCGGAATTTGGAATTCTTCTGACAGTTAAAAAAAAAACGTAATGAATGATAATTATGTGAGTTTTTGTTTTAAATTTCATCTCTCAGAGGACATTATCCTCTTGTTTTAATTGACATATAACATTAGATTAGTTTCAGGTGTACAGCATGATGGTTTTATATTTGTATGTATTGAAAATTGAAAATTGATCATCACAAGTCTAGTTAAAACAACATGTAACACCACACATAGTTACAAACTTTTTTCATGCGATGAAAACTTTTAAGATCTTTAGCAACTTTTCAAATATGTGTTACCCCGTGTCTTAATTACACTGCTCATTCATTCCTTGATTCACAGTGGTCTGACTACTGATCTCACTGCTTCCTGGCTCTTCCAGGGCAGATCAGTGAACCTTTAAGTGCTAACCCTGGATTCTTTATAGTCCTGCCAGCTAGTGCACAGAGTGGACGTGAGGCTTACCTTCTGGGTATCTGTCCAAAGCTTGTGCCACATCCTGTTGAGTAGCTGTAAGGGAACAGAAACAATATAAGGTGTCTTGCAAGTTATATTATATCCCACTGGGACAGCCTCCTCTCTAGGAGGCTGCGTGAAGAATCCTCTGGTATCATATACGGCCTGGCCATTGTCCATTTATGTTTTCAGTCTCTCATGTCAAACACTGGGCTAGGACGTGAAGTTCCGTAATGCTTAGGGAAATGTCTCTTCAGCACTGTTCCTTAAAATTTTGGGGTCTGAAAGCCATAGCTCCTTTGCCTGGAAAAAAAAGAATGAGGAATTCACAGACTCACTGATGCCCATCCATGGACCAAAGATCTCACTTACTTTCATGCATATTTAGCAATTCCATCATTTTATTTCTATTGTATAATTTTTTTTTGTCTTTTTTTCCAGGGCTGCACCCATGGCATATGGAAGTTCCCAGGCTAGGGGGTCAAATCAGAGCTGCAGCTGACGGCCTACACCACAGCCACAGCAATGCCTGGTGCTAGCTGCATCTGCGACCTACACAACAGCTTGAGACAGTGCCGGATCCTTAACCCACTGAGTGAGGCCAGGGATTGGACCTGTGTCCTCATGGATACTAGTCAGATTCGTTTCCACTGAGCCATGATGGGAACTCCTATGATACACTGTTTTGTTCATGAGAATTTTTGACTGATCTTCTCCGTACCTTAGTAAGTATGTATGCAAATATGCTTAAATGGAACCATTTTTGTAGTATCAGAGAAGGTGATAGGCTGGATGAGTCAGTATTTATGGTACTGGGAAATGAGCTCATGAAACACCAAAAAAGGTTGAACCTTTCTGATTTCAACTGATTTTTATATAGAGCTTTCTAAAATAGATGTTAACTTCCCTGACTACCCCTCCCCCACCAGTGGAAGTTAATGTTTAGAATCTCTTTCATGATGAACAGAAAATACAAGATTTGCTAATGGTTTAAATATCTCACCTCTAGATTGTCAGCTCCTTGAGGGCAAGGACTTGTGTCTTGTGGTCCTTATTCTGCAGTCCCTTAGTAAATGTTGAGCCCAGGGCTCTTGGCTCATACGGTAAATGACCCTACAGTACTATGCTTTTCTAAGCTGACATTTCTTTTCTTTTCATTTCTTCAAACAACAGCTGATGGCTTCTAGTAAACTCTCACCTTAAACTTTCCCCAGACTGTAAGACTGTTGGAGGGAAACAGATGAGCAGAACTCCTCTGGTCCATAACCTTACATTATAGTTACAATATTAAGTCTGTAGGCCCTGGTCTTTTAATCTCTGCTTAAAAAGGTATAAAACTGTAAAGATTTTTTGTATGAGGGTCAGGAGTTATGGAGACCTTCGGGACAGTGCAAGTCGGGAACTAACTTTTGTCTCAGCTGAACATTTGAGACAAACTCACCTCACAGTCAGTTCCAACAGGTGTTACCGAGTGCCTGCCATAGGTGCTGAGGAAACTGGGAGATGAAACTTGCTCTGTGCTCGCGGGAGGAGGCAGTACAGCTAAGGTACTTTCTCAGAGAAGAAGGCCCAAGGGACTTACAAGTTCCTAAAAAAGAATGAAGAAGGTAGCTTTTTGTTTTCTGAAGGACTAGAAGGCTATCACTAGGTGGAAAAGTGGGAGAGGTGGGCAGGTACAAAAGTAACCCAGCCTGCAGGACAGGACAAATCCAAATATATGTGAAGCACAAGGTCTTGGGAGGAGTGGTAGGAGATGGGGCTGGAGAGGTGGGAAGAGGCTTTTCTTGCCTATGGAATTTGAATGTTATCTTGCAGGGAACAAGGGTTCTAGGCAGAATTATGACCTGCTCAGATGTGGTTTGGATGCATCCTGGATGAGTGAAGAGTTGTAAGGGAGAGACGGGAGGCAGTGCGTAGTTAGTTCTACGCAGCAGATGGAGAGACAGAAGATGAGAGGGGGCGTCACCGTGTCTGCTGCTTGTCCACGTGACGCACGCCCTTCTTTCTCACAGGCCTCTGCCGTCGCTGACCACTCACCCCAGCTGTGCACTGTAGCCCCCTTCCTCGCTTTATTTTTCCCACAGCACTTATTCTGTTACACATTCATTCATTTATTCATTCTGTTGTAATAGAATTTAAGCTCTTAGAGGGCTAGGATTTTTGTCTGATTTGTTCAACACGATTTCTCTAGTACTGAGCATTTGGCTTATAGTAGGTACCCAGTAAATGCTGTTGAATGAAAGAGTGAATGTGAGAAGGAAAAGGGATGGGTTTGAGATACATATCTAAGCTGAAAACTATATCTCAGGAAAGGGATAAATGCAGCAATCTTCAGTTAGTTAACTAATCAGTTTATACCCTTGTAATCAGTAAAGTATTTAGCTGGGGAGTGCTTGGAAATTGAGATTCCACTTAAGGAAGGTAAGGAAGTCTTTCCTGAGCCATGAGTTTGGAGAGTAGTTATAGTAGTGAGCTAGAAATTTTAGTTTTCTCAACTTGCTAGCTGACCTCACCTCCACGTTAACATTGTGTCGTAAATCAAAACCATGGTAATGACCATATCTAACGTTCCTGAGCATGCAACACTGTATGTGCGCCAGGCATTTTATGTTTGCTTTGTCCCTTTGAAGCCCCAAGGCTTTTCACTTAAATCTGAATTATAGACCTGCCACTGCTTATAGTGAAGACAAGGGCTTTCGCTTTAATTCTATTTCGTAGTTACCAATGTTAATGACATTTCTGCTCCAAGTAACATTGAGCTTAGGATTCCTTTTCAGGATTTGGTAGCCAGGATTCTGTGTTGCCATTCCAAAGGGACTGTATTATTGACTAGGGTAGGGAGAATCTGTAGTGTAGTCCTGTTGGGATTGCGGTGGCACTGTTTTTAGGTACTTGGGGTTAGATTTGGAAACATTCTCTTTACTGTTGTGAATTTATGAGACTCTGTTTTCTTTGAGTGTGAAGAAAACCCTATTTTGCCTGCCTTAACAGCAGGAATTTAAAACTTAGCTGCCTGCTTACCTGCAGATCCATGAGGAAGGCAGCAGCAGTTCAGATGTAGCCAGGGTCAGTGTGTGACAAGTTAGGTCTAGTGCTTCCAGATCTTCTGAATTTTGAAGAAAATTCTGATGTGAAATCTGATTTTCTGCTTTTGGCGAATACTCTGAGGACTAAACAAAGTACAGCTGTGATCTATATTGGGCCTGTGGACCTTGAGAGTGTCACCTCTGGTTTGGAGACAGAAGTATGGGTGTGGGTCTAGAAAGGGTGAGGGGCTAGAGAGTTAGTGAATTCTCATACTCAGTAAACAAACCGAAACAAAACAGAAAAACCCACCACCTTTTCCAGAGAAATCTAATCATATTAATCCATCCAGGAAAACTGGAGAAATAGATTCACAAAATTTAAAACCAGAGATAACCACAAATACTGAAAGCAGTGAAAATTTAAAGTTTTCTTTGCTTAGAGTCTAAGAGTATTTCAATAATCTATCCTAATCTTTATCCTTAAAGTTATTTTAACATGTAAGTATTAAAATGGATGTGTGTTACTCTGTTAACATAGCATGTGAAATATGTTTTATAAAAAAAAAACACAACAACACAGAGTTCTCACTGTGGCACAGTGGGTTAAGGATCTAGCATTGTCTCTGCAGAGGTGCTGGTTCAGTCTTCAGCCTGGCGTAGTGGGTTAAGGATTTGACATTGCTGCAGCTGTGGTGTAAGTCACAGCTGCAGCTTGGATTTGATCCCTGGCCCAGGAACTTCCATATGCTGTGGGTGTGGCCAAAAAGGGAAAACAAAGAAACAAGCCCCCCGAATGAATCACTGTATTTTTCCTTTTTCAGGCACACCTAAATTAAAATTGACTGTATGTTTGACGGATAAGAAGAAAAGGTGATTTGCAAATGATGGAGTTAATAGTGTAGTCTTTGAATGAGGCTATCTAAATGTATGGAATTTATGGAATTTATAAACCAGGGTTTTTGTATTTCTAAAGTTTCGCGGTAGTACAATATACTGGTTGTGGTTTGGTGGCTGTGTTCTTTGGGGGTCCTTCTGTTTTCAAGTTAATTGTAGCTCATGTGAGTGGAAGATTTTAGTAAAAGAGCATTGTCAGATTATCATTTCTCTTGATTTAAAGTAGTTTCTCCAAAGGACTATATGTCAGGGGTAGTTGACTTGAATGTTTTTCCATTTTTTAGGCCCCTTCTCCCTCACCTTGTGGGATACTTCAGCACCACTCATTTATGACCTTTTCTTGTCATCATTATGTTTCATATAATTATCTTCTAGTTTCATTGAAGGTGGAATTTGTATTTGTTTCTTTGCTTTATTGTTTTGGGGATGATTTTAGAGAGCAGATGGTGGTGGAAATGTTTTTATTCTGTCAGGTGTACTGTGATTGAAAATAATGTGAGTGACCTAATTTAGACTGGATGTTTAAGAAAGGTACATGTAGAGAAATAATAAATAAGCTGAGAAATGACAAGTGAATAGGAGTTAGCCTCAGGATTTCAGGGCAGAAAGAAATTCATGTATGAAAGCCCTGAGATGCCATGAGCTGTGGTGTAGGTCACAAAAGCGGTTTGGATCTGGCCAACGGCTGCAGATCCGATTGGACCCCAAGCCTGGGAGCCACCATATGCTGTGGGTGCAGCCCTAAAAAGACCAAAAAACAAAACAAAACAAAAAAAAAAACACGGAGTCTACAAAACTGTGTACCCTGAGCCAATCAGAAAAAGGCCAACGCCAGTGAAAGGAAGATGATGGTTCAGGATGAGATGGAGGGAGAGGCTAGGTCACCTAGAGAACCTAATAAGCAAGAACCCTCATGTTGGACGCTGATAAATGCTGAAAGACACAGTCTGTCCTTCAGAAGCTTATAGTCTAGTTGAAGAAATGACCTATATATATTAAAAAGTTTATATCATGTTACAGTGTTGGATAATACGTGAGCGTAGAGAGAGTTCTAACTTACAGGGATTGGGGAAGGGAAACTCACTTTTAATTAGGGTTCTTGTGGAAGAATTCTTGAGGGATAAAGAGATCAGCCTGAGCCTTTCCCACTTGAGTAGGATGTGAGAGGGAGTGGCATTATCTGAGTGTAGGTATGTGGAATGCGGGAGGGACACTAGCTGGCTGGAGAGGAGAGTGTGGGAAAGTGTGGTGTGGGAGGTGATGCTTGAACTGGAGCTTGGGTTACCTGTGATGTACCAGTGGTCTGCACGTGTCATTGATAGAAACATTAACATATAACTTGTTGAATGCTTAATGTTTGCTTTATTATTCTAAGAGTTATACAAGTAACCCAGTGAGACTTCTCATTCCTTCTGCAACATCCTCATCAGATGCTTTCTTATTCTCTCTTCAGATGCTCTGCTTATCAGGGGGCTGGCTGTTTCTTAATGTAGTGCTAATTATTCTATTTAGAGATCTCCCTTTTATTTTAACTTTCTTGAGTAGATCCTACTGGAGATGGCCTCAGGTCTTTATTTAGTCTTCCCTGGTTCAGGCTACATATTTCTAGTTCTTCGATTTATTCTTTCAGTGTTATTTTTAAACCTTTCTACATCTGGAATGCCATTCTCCAAAATACTCTACTCTATCAATGATGCTCTTAAAATTTATTCCTTAGAATTGAATGGAGTATTCCAAATGTTGAGAAAACAGTGACCAGAACTTTTAGTGCTATTTGTACATCTTAAAGTTAGCTAGATAAGCAAAGATTGATAAACTTGTTTTGTGAGTCTAGTCAGGGTCTAAATTTTTAGGCAGGTCAGCTTTATTCCTTATGTGGAAAAGCACATCAGGGGAGGGGTGACAAAGGAAAAGTAATGATCATCACACAGATTATTGTTTGGTTTCTGGTACTGCCAGCTTAAGTTCAAAAAGGAAACAATATCATTATATAGTATGGCCATATTAGAATAAGCTCATTGTGATGTAACACATCCGTTATAAAGCAGGTTGGAGTGGGATCTTGTTAAAACAAGAGATTCCAGATATTTCTAATTTGTGAAAGTCTCAGAAACTTAAATCTTCTAAATTAAAAGAGGAGCTATTTTGATGTTATGTTTGATTTTGGTAGTTGACAGCAGAAATTGATTTATAACATCTTTCTGGCACTGCTTTTTTTTTTTTTTACACATACACAATATTTTGTGATTTATTTTGGACCCAGTATTGACTTTATTTTTGTCATGTTCAGAAGTATTAATAAAAATCTCTTAAGACTACTAATTTATATAAAATCATCACTAGATTTCTTTTTATTGTGGCATTCTAAAGATTAGAACTATAAGTCAACTTAATTTTATGGTGCAATTTATTATTTAAATGAGAAATGAGCACAGGCCCCTAACGCAGGTCAATAGAAAGAAGGGAGTAGTTTATTCATAGATAAAAGTTCTATCCAAAATATGCAGTCATTTGTTGTTTCCTAAGCCACTATCCTCTTCCTAAGAACACATCTGCCCCTGTTGATCCACATGGGTTAACATCTCAGTAACTAGACAACCACCTCTGGGGGAACAGTAATTGTTGTAAGCAGGACTCATCAATGGATGCTAAAATTCGTGGGTGGAAATGGTGAGAAAGGATGTTTACCTGGTCTTAAAATACACCCTTCTCCCCCCAGACACCCTAAAAATGTACAGATGGAAAACTGGTGGTGTTAGAGGGGAGAGACCTGGTAGATAAAACCATAACCAGTGATCAGAGTTACCATCAGCAATAGTGAGAGCTGGACATCATCATGTGCCTTCTGGTATTGTTTTTTAAATAGAAGTATAGTTGGTTTATAATATTTCAGGTGTATAGCAAAGTGATTCAGTTTTATAAATTCTTTTCATTATAGGTTATTATTACAAGATATTTGAATGTAGTTCTCTGTGCTCTACAGTAGGTCTTTGTTGTTTATTTTATATATGGTAGTGTGTATATGTCAGTCTCAAATTCTCAATTTATCTCTCCCCACCTTTGATAACTAAGTTTGTTTTCTATATGT